>RJWH01003140.1:0-165318 GCA_004363575.1 Solenodon paradoxus | reverse complement strand
CGCCACCTGCGCCCGCCTCTGCCGGCCGCGCCCGAGCCCCGACCGCGCGCCCCGTCTGTCTGCCTGGGGAGCGGGAGTGCAGGTCGTAGCGCCGCGACCCCCGAGCCCCAAGGCCCCCGGACGCTTCCAGGCTGTGAGGGCAGCGGACGCGGGACGGCAGGATGACCAACCCTGCGGCCACGCAGAGCAAGGAAATAGACTGTCTGAGCCCAGAAGCCCAGAGACTGGTAAGAGCAAAGCCGTGTTGCAGCCTTTCGTTCGTCGCGGAGGGCTGGTCCTTGCGGCTGCTGCGGCCAAGGGCGTGGGCACCTCCGCGTGGCCGGCGCGGGCAGGGGCGGGTGGGCTCCGTCTGGCCGGGGCCCTGGAGGCACGTCCTGTGCGCGGCGGGCTGGGCGGCTCCCCACGCCCCCAGCGGTGTGCGCCCGTCGCTCGATGACGCCCCCACCAGGACCCAGGGGAGCGCGGTCTCTTCCTCTGCGCCTAGAGGCGGCCTTTCAGGGTCTCTGCCGGCTGGCCCGCTGGCCGAGGCCGGAGTCTGAGACCTTGCGTGGTCGCCTGTCCCTCGGATCTGCTAGTTTGGTATTTCTGAAAACATAGCAGGAGGAACTGATGATGCCCAGAGCCGGTGAGCTCACCCCAGGCTGGTAGTGCTGAAGGGGTTTGGAGTTCTGGGGACTGAATCGGATTTCTCCACCTCCCCCAAGGACCCTCGACCCCAGGTCGGGTCTGGGCGGGCCCTCCAACTTTGGGATTTCATAGTCGGGACCTTGGGGGCGTGGTGGCGTGGGAGGGGGTTGTTTGCCTTGCTGTTGGGCAGGGCGCGAAGCTCTGTAGCTGACCGACTCAGGCAGCTGGTAGTTGATCCTGAATGCGGGGAATGAACGGTGAACGGCGCACTTGGAAGACAAGGTGTTATGAAGTCAGCGATGCAGAGCCATCCCCCAGATTTCCACTGTCAGGCCTTCGTGGGAACCTTGAAAAAAAATCAGGAGCCCAAAACAATCCCTCCTTGGCCAGGTAGGACTTAATCACCCACTGGGTGTGTGCAGAAGGCTCCAGATGAGTAAGACTGCCCCGTCCTGGGGGAGCTTACTGGCAAAAGCCAGAGATTGGTCTAGAAATGGGTTCTGCTGTGCAGGCTCTGTCCTTCCGTTTCCTGTGAGGACTGAAAGGTGGAGTTTTAATGATTGTCCCAGTGTGCGGTTCATGACCTCAGCGCCTGTGGTCACCCAGGCTCGGGAGCTGCCTTCTTCCTCTCACCCTAACTGGTTTCTGGGGGAGCAAGCCCAGAATCAGAGTGGGGGCGGTGCCGGGGGAAGTCTGGACAGGGTGCTGGTGGCAGGCCATGTCCCGAGCCTCTTTGGCAGCCAGAGATGGCAAGAACAGGGTGGACTGAGTCTTGGGCAAGAGTCAAGCTCTGAGGGACCCATGCCTGGGTGGGGAGCCCGAGAAGAAGGAAAGAGTGAGCAGGAGAGCAAGGATGAGGGAGGGAGGGCCTGCTCATCACAGGAGTGAGCAGAAATTACACCTGGTGGTCCCACGCCCTTGGCTGAGTGGTGGCTGCTACTCTGCAGAGCATATGGGAGGGCTTCTGGGGGCTCCCGGGGCTTGGACCCCCAGCCCCAGCCCCAGTGCCGGGTCCCCTAAGCTCTGAAAACTCACCGTCGTTGTTTTAAGTGCGTGGAGAAATCACTTGACGGTGATCTGCCCCAGCTGGCGGGAGGCTGTTTTCCGTCTCCCTTCCTCTGGGGTCAGTGTCCCTACATTCCCCTGCGGTCGTGTTCCTCGCGGTTGTTACATCTCTTCCTGCCCTTCTAGCATCCCGGCATGTCCAGTGCAGAAACCTCCTCGGTCCCAGGGGTTTCCCGGAGGAAACTGTGAACCCGAAGCCGTTTCTTTAGTACCCGCGGTGAAAGTCTTCCAGCTGGGTCCTGAGGGGCTGGAAGAAAACACAACCCCTGTGTTGGGAGACGGATGGTCCGATGCAAAGGACCAGTAAGGGGGCTGGGTACGTGGGGTCGGGGGAGTGAGTACGTCGTGGGGGGCGCTGCCTCAGTCTGCGCCTCCAGCACCACCTGGGCCCTGTTCCAGCTGGAGGGGCCGTTCCAGCTGGTTTGTGCCAGCCTGTGCTCTGCCTGAAGTGACTCTGGGTGCTGGGAACAGGGCAGGGCACCTCGGGGGAGAAGTGCGAGGAGACTGTGGGAGGAAGCAGGCTTGTCAAGACGCCCCTCACAGGTGGGGTGTGCCCTCACGCAACGCTGTGCCCTCACGCAACGCTGTGCCCTCGCACAACGCTGTGCCCTCGCACAGCGCGTGGAGCTGTGCTCTTCACTTAGGTAACTTCCTGTGTTTGCGACAAGTTGGTCACCTCTGGTCTCTTCCCACATACTGATCCGCACTGACCCCTGTGCCAGAACAGCCCCCCCAGGAATGTGGCCACAGCCTCCCAAGTCCGTCTCGTGAATCACCTGTACCAGGTCCGCAGGCCTTCCCGTGACGCTGGTGCCCGCCGGGAGGCCGTGGGCGCCTGTAGGTGGCCTGCCGTGGCCCTGAGTCACAGGGAACGTTTCAGTGGGTCTCTTCCACAGTTAAGACACCGAAATAGTAAGCTAGGTTTTCTCAGCATACATTTCCCTTTTTCTTTGAGTTAGTTTCTGTTCAGACTGAATAGCACACAATGGAAGACTCCTTAGCAAATGTGAGAAAAAATAAAAGGTTTTTCAGTCTAAACTGTCCCCTAGACCAGGCGCAGGAAATCAGGATATTTAGTGTTGTAAAATGCCTCTCAGTTGACATCGACCGGAGTGTTACCTGCTGAGTGAGCTCATTACCCAGTTTCTCCAGAGTTGTGAGCCTGGATTTGTTTGCTCCTAAAAGGCAGTGTGCAGGGAGAGTTTCTTATCCCTGAAAAATCAGGCAGTGTGACTCAGCAAAGGAATTGTTTATGACTCGTTACTCAAAGGCCAGTGTTGCCAAAATATGTCTTCGTACTTAAACGTATTAATCTGGGCGCTACAGAAACCAGAAGGTTCCAATTACCCAGCAGCCATCGATCGAATCAGCCTGCTGCATTCCGCTGTATGCTTGACCTGGGGCGGCAAGCCCTGGTACCTTCCGGTTGTACCCTGGGCCACACGAATTTTAGTTTATCTTCGTGGCATAGATTTACTAGAAAATTAAGTAAATTAACTTCTTTTTCCTAAGTTAAAGTGTTATTTAGACTACACCCAAGATTCAATCATTCGAAACTGCCATGTTCACAGACCGCTGCTGAAATCCCCTTTCTCTGACCAGTTTCCAAAGCAAGGTACCTCCTTCCTCCCACAGAAATAAAATCAAATAACACAAGTGTGTTTTCTGAGACTCATTGATTCATTTGGGGAAGAACCAAAGTTACAAGCGGATTTCTCCGTCACACCGTAACTTGACAACTTTCAAACCCTATAGGAAGTTTTGCCTTGAATCTTAAAGCACGACTGCTTTGCAGGAGAGAACTTCCCCTTGATTTCTGTGCTCAGGGCTGACCTTAATTTTCACCAAAAAGCATGGTGTAGGGTTGTGTGACCGGAGCTTATCGTGGCAGCTCCGTGACTGATTCACGTGTCCTTTCTATCATCTGTGGCGCGGGAGCGCCCCTTTCCCCAGGGAAGAGAAGCAGGAGTGGGTGTGGCGGGAAGCCCCCGACCTGCTCTGAGAGTGCTGTGCGCTCCTGAAGCCCCGCTGGCGGGGAGGTGTCAACCTCGTGGGAGCCGATTCCCACTGCAGGATGGAAGCTGCGACCCAGTGAGCAGAGTGGCCTGATCCCAGTCCTGCTGGGCCAGCTGAGTGTGTTTTCTGTGGGAGCCTCTCGCACCTCGCCATCCCCTCTTGCCGGGGAGGTAGTCTGCTTTTCTTGCTCTGCACAGAGAGACCTAGAAAGGCCAGGGGACCTTCCGGGTCCACAGGGCCAGCAGGCCAGTTCAGGGGCTGCCGTCACCACTGTGTGCAGCCTTCAGCCTGGGACTCCGGCCGCAAGCGTGACGCTGCATCTCATCAGCTTCTCTTTGTGGCCCGGAGGTTCCCGTGGGGCGGAGCGTGGCTGTCAGCACAGAGGTCCTTCTCCTGGGTGTCTGTGGGGGAGCGTGCAGCTTTCCACCTCTTTCTCTCCTCTCTCTGCAGTTTTCAGACCCAAGAACAGTCAGCAAGCTTTATCTTTCAAGTTAGGAAAAGAGTGGGAGCAAGAAGGAGCTACAGAAACGTCACCGTTTCTTGTTTTCCTACTGTCCTTTTCAAACTGCTACTGGGGTCCACGTGCGTGGGAACAGAGGTGCCCGTCCTCCTCCCGTGCCCACCGAGCCCCGCAGACAAGCTCGCGGAGCCTGGAAAGCAAGCTTCTAGGGGAGAGTCCCTGGCTGGTCCCGGAGGACCGGGACTAGGGGGCAGGGAGTCAGGAGCGGGTGTCTCCCGAGACGGGAGGGCTAAAGAGGCCTGCTGTAGGGACCCGCCGCCTGGCCTGGCGAGCTGAGCTGCGTCACGGTCACTGTCACTGCCACGGGCAGGCACGTGTGGTGGGTCGGTGGGTATGTTCAGCACTTTGAAGCTTTGATCATTCTCTCATTGCACATAAAAATGACAGCTGTGCTAAGAGCAAGAGGAGACGCTCAGGAACGTGTGGATGATCCTGCCTCGGTTTTTTCTCATCAGCACCAGCGGGGGGCTGCTGCTAAGCTGAATCTGTGAAGTTTGGTTTGGTGACTTTTTTTTTTTTAAAGAGGAAGGAAGCCGGCAGGCAGGAAGAGGGAGGAGGAAGCTGTTCTTGTTCGTCTTGGTTGTTTCCCTGGGCCCCGGCCACGATCTCAGGCCCTGGGGCTGCGTGCGGGCTGTGCGCAGGTGTGGGCTTCACCCCGAGCCGCCGGGCGCTGGGGTCTGTAACACTGGTCGTCGCGCTTGGCGAAGTGACACGGATAGTTTCGTCCCCGATGAGTGTGGGTTTTTGTTTTAGTCTGTGGAGCACTTTCAAGAAACTGGTGGTTCTGAGAAGTCAGGTGATTTTCAGTAGCTAAATGGGGGAGAGCACTCTGGACAGCGTCGGAATCCAAGGTTTTCACCCCCGGTGCCGCGGGCAGACCCTTAGAGGAGAAGGAAGATTCTACAAGGTCTCGCATCTGCCCCATCCCGCCCCTTCACAGGCGACGTCACCTGTCCGAATAGAACAAGCCAGAGACGCAAACAGGGCTCCGTCCTGACCCCCGCTCTTGGGAACAGCCTCCTTTTGCGGGAACATGGGCCCCGCCGGGAACGCGGCAGCCGTGTCCGGAGACACTTGGCACCCAGTGCCTCCTGAGCATTTCCTCCACGTCCCCCAGAGTAGAGGACGGGGTGCCAGCACCCCAGAGGCCGAGGTCCAGCCGTGAGCATCCTCGTAATATAACGGTGTTTTGAAAGCTGCTATTTTATCATCTAATTCCCTGATCGTTCCACAGGCCACTCGCTAACTCATCTGTGTTGATTTTGATGAGACTTAATTTTAAATAGCCCCTCACGTGTTAGCCTTTACCTCTGTGTCCTCCAGATCTTCAGGTGAAATTGATAAAGTGTGTCTTGTTCCTTTTGTGCACAGCACTGGCCCCAGCCCTGAGGCGGGCCATTTTGGACAAGTGTGGTGGGCACTGGAGGCTCAGCCCCACGCCCCCCGTTCCCGATCCACCCAGTGTCAGAGCAGGGGGCTCTCGGCCTGGCCAGATGCCGCTCCCCTTTCTTATAACAAACTTGTACCATCCTCTTTACTAACCCGAAAGAGAATTCGGGGGCGGTAAGCTCTACTGCACCTAGAATTTCAAGTCAGCAGAACGTGTGACGACAACCTGACAGAGAAGTGAAGACAAACTGCGCTAACTGTGGATTTCGAGATGGAGGTGCTGTGCGCAGGTCCTGGGGGGGCGACCGCCACAGTCAGACGCCAGGCGCTGCAGGATGTGCCTGGGTTTACATGTGCGCTGCAATCAGTTAATAGGTCTGAGGTTAGTGGTTTCCATCTGCCGAGTAGCCAGAGAGAATGCTCTTCATTACACAGGCCTGTCTGCACGCACCCCGGGCTGCCCCGAAACGCCTCCGGTGTCCCCTTCACTGTGACATTCCAACCACCCCCAGCGCAGTGTTTCCAAAGTGCCCTTTGAGAACTGTCACCCCCCCCCCCACTCCCGTTGACAGCTGCCTCCCAAGTCGCCTTACCCTCCTGGTGACAGGCGGGCGTCCGTCCGACTAAGCAGCTTTTGGAAAGGGGAGCGTTTTCTTAGACGTGCGGCAGCTGAGGGGCAGAGGCCAGCATGGCCATCACTGGGCCTCCGGCCCGTGGGGATGCCGGAGACACTCCCCGCCCCCTTGGTTGCCTGGAATAGAAAACTATTTTTAGAATCTGCTGGTACAGAACCCCTCCCATTCCAGAACACTTGGCTGGAACACAGAGTTTTGAAGCTGAACGGGGCTGCTCTGATGGCTCAGGCGCAAAGTCGCCGCTGGGGTGTGGACCACCGAGAACCCAGAGACACGAGTTTTTGACCTGGGGCTGGAGGAACAGCCAAACACGAGCAGATACGTTTAAGAGATGTTTCTTCCTCCTCTCTTGTCCTTCCTGCCTGCTTCCTTCCTCTTTAAAAAAATGAAAATTAAAAGCTGGCAAGGAGGCAAGTGCTGGTGGCCGCCACCTCTCCTGCAGACACACCTGGGACGGGCTCCGCTCACAGCGCGCGGCTCTTCGGAGCAGCTGTGCTCTGTCCAGACTGTAAGTCACAGCCTGGTGACACGGGCGCATGCCCTCACTTGAGTGAACTTGAAACACATCCTCAAACTTTCCTCAAAGGTTTTAAACTGCAGTTGTATCACGTGGCCTGAAAAAACACACCAGCTTTTCAGTTCTGTTTCTGGAAGCCAAAGTGAATGCAGACAGTGGAGTCAGACTCCCTCCTGTTTGTAGAGAGCCCGTGGCTGACACTGGTCTCTGCCCAGCCCCTGGCCACATGGCCTGGTGACCTCTGGGGAGACAGACCAGGCGCGGCCATCACCGGGGCCCTCCTGCCCGCGCTGGCCCGGTCCTCTCTGCATCAACGCGGGTGGTCTCCTTGTGGGGCAGCAGCCTCCCCAGACAGCGGTAGAGGCGACAATGTGTCAAGTTGTGCAGGCGGGAAGGTGGGCTCTGCAGGCCGCAGAGGAGCTGGCTCTCGGTCACCCTGGGAGACCCCAGGGGCCATCTCAGTCCTGCCTCTGCCTGCAGCCCGGAGCTGCGACAGGCCCCGTAGAATTGCCATCCCCCAGGGTGCCCGATTTCAAGGAGGCTGGGGCTTTCCTGACTGCACGGTGACAGGTGTTGGGGTGAGGATCCCACCCCCCACACTCCTCTTGACTGTCGGGAAAGCTGCAAACTCAGGAGCCATGCAGACAGCCCCCCAGGAGCCCCAGCACCCCGTCCCTCCCAGCTGGCACACAGATGTCCCCAGTTTTCCAGGTTCTGCTCTTTGAGGCGTCCCTGGAGTTGGCAGGCACACGGGCAGGCCCCTCCTCTTGTGTGCGCTGCCTTCGTCCTGGGCGCAGATCGGAGGTCTGAGGCCGAAAGACCCTCCACCAGCAAAACGACAGCAGCTCGCTGTGGCCCAGATGCGGCTCAGCGTTTTGAGCGGGGGCATGAGCCCTGCCTGGCGTGTGAGCTGTCGGCTGGCACACTCAGCCACACACGGCGTGAACGTAGCCGGCGGGCGCTCTGGGAACCAGACGGTGGGGCTGGCGTTGTCACGGACCCGCCGCGGCGTCCGCAGCATCTGAACTGCCCCCTCAGGCTTCTCACAGCCCCTGGGCATCGCTGGAAGTGGGTGCAGGGTACGGGCCGGTGTGTAGCCGCCTGCCCTTCCCCAGTGCGAGCAGCGCCGGGCCCAGGGAGGGCCCTCAGTTCTGTGCGCCTGGAGAAAAATTTCTTTCTGCTGCTGCTGCAACTCTGTCCCCAGCCCGAGCCTGTCCCTGCAGCCGCTGCCTCTGGATGCAGTCTAGCTGGGACCCTCCTTCAGCTTCACACTGGGACTGTCAGTCCCCAGCTGTGCTGGGGGTGTGTCCGCTGCTGCCGTCTGTGACTTCTACTCTCAGCAGGACTGGAGCAAGGCTGTGGCACCAGGCAGTGACCCCTCGCGTCACCCAGAGGGGGCCTTTAGTGGGAGAAAGGTCACCCCTGCGTCCTCTCGCTGCCTCCTGTGGCCGACCCTGTGCCTCCGGAGCCCGAACTGCGGGCTGCGGGGCTGCCGCTGCTCTTAGTCCTTGTCGGAGGCCGCAGGGGTCAGGCTGTGCTGTGTGTTTCCAGCGTCTCCCTCTCCGTACGTCCGGGCATGACCTCTGCAGTCAACATGGAACTTCGCAGTCGAGCGTGCGGCTTTCAGCGAGAGTGCGAGGCAGCTTGGGCGGTGGTGGGCTCCACACCGTCACTCTTCCCAGCTGGCACACGTCCAGGGCTCTGCGTAAGACCTGGGGTCCCTGAAGCTGTTCATGGGACTCAGGGCGTCCCCGGGGAGTGGGACACAGCCCTGACTTTCCCACCTGCTCTGGCCATTCTGGGTCTGCCCGTCCCCACTGGTCCTTGGAGTTGGGCCTGCTGCAGCCCTGAGCGAGTTTAGCAACAAACCACGGCCTTGCAGCCCTGGCTGGTTTCCCTCTGTCATTTCCTGCCTCTCTCCCTCCCCCCTACCCCACCCTCCTGCTCGGCCTCCCTCCCCTGCCGCCTTCTTCCTTTAAACTTTTTGCTATTTTTGATGGAAAAAGTCAAACACGCTGGAAGATCAATGGCAGGGCAGACAGCAGGTCCCCACACCCACACGAGAGCATCCTCCAGTGGGGGGACAAGCTGAAGCCCAGATTGTGGGCCCTCCCCCCAAACCCCGCCCAGGAGGTCCAGGGTCGGGTGAGGCTGCTGGGATTCCAGAGAACAATGATTTACAGAGGCTCCCCCCCAGGGTGATCCTCAGGGAAGCGGGAGCAGGGCCCTACCCTTGCCAGGGGGCCCGTCTCAGCAGGGAGACAGGGTGGTCTTGGGCAGAGGAGGGAGGGCTCGGCTCCAAGCCCCTGAGTGGGTGGCGGGCTGGGCCAGCCTTGGCCCCACCGTGGGCTTGGAGGCAGGGAGGAGTGCCTGGACTCGAGGACACCCCACTGGCCCGTGCTGGGCGCTGCTGCCGGTGCCCTGCACCCAGAGATGGGTGCTGCCTCAGTGGCGACCACCCGGCCCCCTCGGGGAGCTCAGGGACAGTCACCAAGCCTGCTGGAGCTGAGCACCTGTTTTCTAGACACATGGTTTATGCTTTGGACCTACGTCCCACAAACCCACCCCCTTTTCTCGACTCTTCTCTGGGACCACTGTCCTCTCCCTTGAGGCTGGGAGCTTGGGTGTGGGGGTGTCAGTGTCCGAGCCCCAGGCCCTCAGGTGCACAAGTGTGGGTCGGCCCCTGCACCCCACAGCAGCGTGGCTGGGGGCTCTTTTCCCACACCACCCCGGCTCTCGGGACCCGCCGCTCTGTTCATCCTGCTCCAGCACCACCCGCCCCCCGCCCCGTGCCGTCCCCACCCTTACACCTGTTCCCCACTTTCTGGCCAGAGCGAAACTTCTAAAACAGGTCAAATGGCCGCCACGTTCCTTCTTGAACCTGTGGTTCCGCATTCCTCTGAGATAAGGTTCCAGATACGGTCTGAGAGCTGGACCTCAGGCTCCTGGGCCCGGCCACCTGGCCACTGGGCACACTCCCTGGGCTTGGCTCTCTCCTCGGCTCCTGGGACTCAGCCCTGTGTCCAGGAACCTTCCCGACACCAGACCTGGGTCGGGTTCCTCTCCAGAGCAACCCCTCGTTGCCTTGTGGCCTCGTGCCCTGTCCCTCATGCACGCCCCCCATTGCTTTGTCCGCCTCTGCCGAGACGGGGGCCCGAGCTGCCCCGGAGTCTTCCCAGGTGTGCAGGCTGTGCTGGGGGCGTGTGTGGCCAGGAACTGCGGTCCCCGTAAGCTCAGCACTGACACGCGTGCTCGGGACTGACAGGCGGCCGACCTGACACCTGTGAGTCTGCATCACCGTGTTGTCCCTGGTGAGGGATTTGTCCTGCGAGCACCGGCTGGTGTCCAGCCCCCGAACTGCTCTGGGCCTGTTTGCACCGCTGCGTCTCCACGGCTGTTTTGTGTTTTGTTCCTTTAGTGACTTGATCGTATCTGATGTTTCCTGCTGTGACCGACGCTGAGCCCTGGCGCGATCGCTGTCTCCTGCTCTGTCTGTGTCTTGTTCCTGGCTGAGCTGTGCTGCTGTTGTCTTTCTTTCCGAGTCCCCGGCCGGCATCGGGCTCTTCTGCTGAGACACGCTGGGCGCTCGCCGGCCTGGCCAGCAGCAGTTTTCACCAATTCAGTGTGGACCCTGGACCCATGGGGCTCAGGTCTCCAGTGCGTCCCTGCTTCCCATACCGGAGAGCTTCACTCCCCACAGACGGGCCACCGAAATCCTGAGACACGCGTGTGTTTCCCACAAGTGATCGCGAGAACTTGAAACTGGTCGCACAGCCATCTGCTTTCTCATTTCCCACCCCCGCGATGTCCTGTCAGAGGCAGGCGGGCTGTGTCCTCGCGGAGACTGGTCCTACGACCCCATCAGTTCACGCGGGTCCTTCTCTGCCCTACGCCCAGGTCAGCGTGGTGGGTGTGGAGACTCTGGTGGCATCGTCCTCGCGGTCAGCACAGCGTGTGGGGGGACAGAAGGACCCGCAGGGAAGGGGCCGCGATGGCTCTCCCCTGGGGGCAGCCTTTTGGAGCAGCCTGTCCAGTGGGGAGCCCACCCCAGGGCAGGATGTGCTCACGCAAGCGTCTCTCCAAGGGTCCCTGTCCCGGTGCCGGGCACAGGCTCCACCGGGAGGGGTCGGGTGGGGGCCTGGACAGGCAGACTGGGAGGGGATGGCGTCCAGTCACAGACGCCGAGAGCAAGAGCTGTCTTCAGACCTCACCTCCTGTCTCCGTTCACGTAACAAGTACCCGCAGACGTGGTACCGTAAACGCTGCACCTCTGTCCTCTCTGTCCCTGGGTCAGGAGTCGGGCATGGCTGACTGGTCGTCTGTTCTCGGTCTCACAGTCTGGTCAAGGTGGCAGCTAGGTGGGTTCTTTCTGGAACCTGAGGTCCTTCCCAAGCTCAGGCCACAGTTGGCAGAATCCAGTGCACCTGTTGGAGGACAGAGGTCCCTTGTCCTCCCAGCTAGGGGCCGGGGCCACCTCAGCCCTGGGAAGCGCCCACATTCCTCGTCACGTGGATGCTCGTGGGTCTTGCACAACTGCCAGCTTGCTTCCTCAAGGCCAGCAGGGGGGCCTTCCGGAACCCACTTCTGCGGCACTCTGGCCCGGCCAGTCCCTTCAGCACTTCTCATGGACGCGGTCCGCTGCCGGGGACCTGAGCGGCACCTGCAGAAGCCTCTTCGCCTTTGCCGTGCGACGTAGTCCAATCTCAGGAGGGACAGTCTTCGCTCCCACTGCCCTGGGCACACTCAAGGGGAAGGGACCCTGTAGCGTGTGGACACCGGGGTCTGGGATCCTGAGAGCCATTCAGAGCTCGCGGCCGCATGCTCCCTCCTCCTGGGCCCTCTGGTAGCTGTTCTTTCTCAAGAGCCTCTCCTCTTCTCCCTCTGTCCTCTGCTCCCAGCTTCGTCCTCCGTGCCCCCTTCCTTCTCCCAGGCCCCCCGGCCTGGGTGCCCCCAAGCTGATGGACTCTGGCTGCCAGTGGACACTGAGCCGGAAGAGGGTCTGGAGAGGGCGGCTCGTGGTGAACACGGAAGAGGTGAGAGAAGGCGGCGGGGCCCCGTGTCTGTGAACCTTCCAGTGTCATCGGAGCCATCCCGTCCCCGCCCCTCCACTCTGCGTGTCTTCTGGTGGACCAGGCCTGCACACAGCATAGCTGTGTTTGGAACCCTGATGTGGCAGCAAGGTCTCAGAGTCTGAAGCAGATGTTATTTTTGACCCCCTTGATTTGAAGGACCTGGGTCCTCAAAGAACCACGGGAACAAACCAAGTCACAGAATCAATTCCTTATGAGGACACAGGCCAGCCACGCTCTGGCAGGTCCACTGCAGACACCTTCAGCTGACATTCAAATACTGAAAGAAGCACAAGTGTGGGCTGGGGCAGACGGGCGCCCTTGACACCAGGACCCTCGTCCTCAGGGCGCTGGCCAGGAAGACGCTCGGGCCACCGCTTCCCTGGCCCCACGCCTCCGACTGCCTCCGATGGGTTCGTGTTAAGATTACCTGGAAAACCGTGAGACACCGCAAAGCTGTGTCTGCAGAACTGTTGGAAAGAGAGTTAGCAGTGCAGTCCCCCAGGTCATTAATAGCCAGGATTCAGGGGGTGTTTGACCCCAAACGCCGGAAATGTGGCGCATGGATGCCATTGACCTCCCTGGGTGGTCGTGTCACCGAAAATAACAAAGAAGCACCATGACACCTGTGTGAGTGTCGGGTTCGACAGCACCGGTCAGCTCTGCTCACATCGTAAATGCCCTCAGGTGGAGTGTGGCAAATTGGTACATACGAGGTGACAGCCCAGTGGGAACAGACTTCCGTCTCTACTGCAGGGGCCCGACCATGAGGAGTGTTCCCCCCTGACCTTGAGACGACGGGCTTCCCGGCCCTGCAGGGGTGGGTGGGAGCTAGAGCAGCAGGGGTGCTGCGAGGTCCTGGACAGAACTCTGGACAGCAGGTCAGAGTCCCAGCCCTGTGCCTGCCCCGGGCCCCCGCTTCCTGCTCCTCAAGGCAGGGTTGAAACAGTGACCCAGGTTACATCCAGCTCTGAAATTTTGTTTGGGCGCGAGTCTGTCGTAGCTGTCAGGGAAGGCAGCAGCCCCTCCCCGCCACCACTCGGGCCTGTGACCTTGGAGGAGCCACTTACCCTCTGTGCTGCGGTTCCTCATCTATAAACTGGGGTGGCACCCGTGTCTGCTACAGAGCTGCTGGGAGGAGTACAGGGGGCAATACATAGAAGAGCTGGGAAGAGAGGGCTGGGAAAATGCTAGCGAACATGGTCACTCTACGCGCCGCCCGATGTCCCCGGCCCTGTGACTCCCGCCCGCCGGGTGGTGCATTGCCGTGTACTGCGCAGAGGCCGAGTAAGGTTTCCTTCTAACAGCACAGCTGTTGCCTGTGATCTTTGTTAGCCGCGTGCTCCAGGGAGCGTGGGTCTAACGCAGCTTCCCGTGTGTTCCAGGCGGAGGCCAGGCTGGCGGCCAAGCGGGCGGCCCGCGCGGAGGCCAGAGAGATCCGGATGAAGGAGCTGGAGCGGCAGCAGAAGGAGGTAGGCGTCCGGGCCAGGGGCGTGGGCTTGCAGGTGGGGCGCGAAGGGCATGCCTGTGCGTGCATGGCAGCGTGATCGGGACACACTTGTGCTTCTTTCATGGCGGGAGGAGGGCCCAGAGCATGGCTGCCTGGAGAGGCTGTTCCGGACTCGTGACCTGTCCTGTCGCGTCTGAGACCAGGAGCCCGCACGGGCCGCTGGCGGCGCGGGCCTGCCCAGCCCGGCTTCCCGGCTCTGCACGTCGGGGTCGGACAAGCGAGAATCTGGAGCTGCTGAATTAGAGTGAAAGAAGAATTGATGCTTCTTTTTTCAATCCTACCAAATGGTTTTAAGTCTCCGTCCCCTGTGGTTTTTATACTGTTGAATAGGCTCCGCGCTCCCTGAGGTCAGCACAGAGTAAACACTTGCGGTGAAATAGCCAAGCTAGAAATTGCCCGCCTGGGAAAATGGACAGCAGTGTGTTTTCACACCTGTTAATACTGTTTGCTTCTTATTTCCATAATCCTGAGCTCAGCCAGCAGTCACACGGCCAGTCGAGCACTCTAACTTGCAGTTAGAACTCTGAGCTTGTTCGTGACCTTGAAAACCAAGTGGCTATAGAACGAGTCCTGCTAGGTCGGTGTGACAGGGCCAGCAGGCCCCAGCCCAGAGGGCTTTCCTTCGGAAACTGGGCGACTGTGCTGGAGAGGCCGCCGGCTGGTCCTCGTCGGGGCTGGTTTTCATAAGCACGGTCTTTGGTTCTCAAAGCCAAATTTTAAAAGTCAAACCGATATTTCGTCTGTAAGGTTTCACATAAAAGTTTGCATTCGGGTTTCTCTGAAGTCATGGCAAATTCCCAAAGTCACATGTGCTCAGGCGGGAAGCCGGCCCCGTCCTGGCCCATCCTGCCCGGCAGTTCGCTGCTCAGGAGAAACATGGGAGCTGGAAGGGCAGAGCCAGGTTGGCACTTGGGGAAGAAGCGCTTGCGTGTGCGGTGAGATTACTAGAAACTCCAGCCCAGGGTCCCAATGACAGGAGCCGCCAGGAGCCACCACAGGGACGGGGACATTCCTGAGGGAGCCGCCCGCCCCACTCAGGCAGCCGCTGGGGAGCGAGCCAGCGGACTACGGTTGCCCGGCTTTAGGTGGAGTCATGGATTCGTCCTGTGTGACCTGCATGACGGGGATAAAGACGAAACACGCATTTGCAAGTCTACAAAACACAGTTGTCAGCAAGTTCTGGGCTTTGTGACCTTTCGTTTCTAGAATTACTGCCTGACAGCAGCACTTCTTTCTCTTGATCTACTCCGAGCACAGTTCTCGTGTTCTCTGCGGTCCACCCACAGTCTCATTGACTGTTCTGGTTGGGAGTGGACGCTCCTGCGCATTGGCCAGTGGACTGACTGGCCTGAGGCCTGACCAGGACCTTGGAGCGCCCCGCCCGCTCCCCTGCCTTATCTCAGTTTGGGGTGGGGCTCGGCTCCCTCGGGATTGGAATCTGGTTGACCCTGTCCACGGGCCTGAGCAGGACTGGTTCTTGAAAACCTCCTGCCCGAGGAAGCATTTTCAGGAAGGTCTCCAGAGTATGGGGCCCGGAAGATGAAGGGAAACAGACCTCGTTTTGCAGACCTTTGTCCTACCCCTGTCTGAGACATGTCCCCTGAGCGTCAGGAGCTGTCTGGACATCCCACACCTTCTGCTGACGCGAGCTGGAAGTAGAAACAGGGAGCCACCTACAGAATGGTTGTCACCCCCAGCTGGTGTGAAAGTAGCTATTTTAAGTGACAGGTTGCTTTTCCAAACCGCTTAGTGTCCATGTCTCTTTAGAGTCCTTCTGTTCGTCCAGTAGTTGCAGCGAGCCCGCTACGGGGTTGTCACCGTCCCTCCCTGCCGCTGCAGGAACAGGTGGCCGCGGGCTGCGAGTGCTGGCCGTCCTCCTCGGGGTGGTCAGTGTGCGGGCGGGGCGCTCCGCCCCTGGGGACTCTGCTGTCCCCGTCCCCTGCGCAGGGACGTGCTGGGGTTTTGAAAGTGCCCAGGCAGCACTTCCATCAGCCTCTCTTTGCACACACTTCTCTGCCCGCCTATTCTTAGAGCAGGAACTCCACTTCAGGTTAGACAATCTGATAGCCGGGCGCAGTGGCATTTGAAAGTGTTGATGAAGTGGAAATGAATATGCTCTGGAAGACCCATGTTTTGCACAAGGGGGTAATATTTTGATGTGAAAATTAAGAAACGTGATCCCTGCTGTCAGGCCGCGGCCACCCCGCCTCCCCCAGGTGTTTGTGCGCAGGCCTGAGCGCCTCCTCCTGGAGCTCGGGCTGGCCGAGGGCGGGCAGCTGCCGGTGCGGGCAACTGGAAGCTGGGCCCGGAGTGGGGACCTGGGAGGCAGGTTGTGGTTGAAGGAGCCTGGAGAGGGCACAGAGAGGAGGGGCGAGCGGAGGGCTCTGGTGTTGGGGGACACAGGTCGGAGTGTGTGGGCGCGCCCCCAGCCCCCACCCCCCGCCGTGACCCACTGCTACAGCCACGTGGGTCCTTCGCCCTGGAAACCGAGCACCCACGGGGCCGCAAGCTCCAGCTGGGCTGTTGAAAGGATCCCGAGCTCCCTTTGAGTGGGTTTTTAGGGGAAGAGAGCATGTGGGTATTTTCTGGACGAGCCAGGTGAAGCCTCACTCTGTGTGAGAACCGACACCGATGGAACAGACAGATTCGGTGATGTCAGAGCCCATCTCGCTGCTCTGGTCTTTATGATGAACGCTTGGTAGGAGCCTTCTGTCTAGTGGTCATCGTGTTGAAGGTGTTCAGCGGTGCTGCCCTGTGCGAGGCTAGAGACACCACGTTTCCAACCTCAGCATTTTGGCCACACCTTGAACAATACCCGACTCAGTAAACATTTCGTTGAGCGAATGAATGAGTGAACGAATGAATGACTGAACGAATGAAGAAATGAGCGAATGAATGAATGAATGAAGACATGAGTGAGTGAAAGGATGAAGCAATGAGAGAATGAATGAGTGAATGAAGAACGAGTGCGTGAGTGACGAAATGAGTGAATGAGTGGAGCGATTCCTCTGGTTACCGGCGACGACTCACAGCGCTAGGGAAACCGCCTGGAGCGCAGAACATGTCACTGGATGATGACGAGCGTCCGGAAAACCGTTTCAGTCTGTCCGCTTGGTGGCCATGTAGCCGGAGTCTCCCTGAGCGCTGTTTGCACAGCACAGTTCAGCTCGTGAAGCCACCTTGCTCCACTGTGAATTCGCTTTACTTTCCAATCAAATTTCTGTACAGCTTTTGTTAAACTTGTACCACTGCGAAAAGAAATTTTAAATTGAAGGTGAAATTCTTTTTCCCATTCATGGTAACAGGTGACAGATTTGTCTAGTAAACTAACTTCTTGTAGAGATTCATGTGAGTATGTCATGATTCACCTAAGACTCTAAATAGGATGTAAAATGTGTTATGAGATTCCTCATTCAGGTTAATTTATATTTTGCCAGTTACTTGTTTTTTTTCCAATATGCCTTTGATTTGTATTTCTGGGTGTTTCTAGAACCTTTCCTTCTGATGTTTCTACCTCTTTAAATTGTATTTTCTATTTCTTCCCTATTTCTTTTGCCTTTATAGATCTATCAGGTTCAAAAGGTAGGCTCTTGCTTCTTTGTTTTCTAATTTGCATGTACTATTTTTCCCTCGCCAAGAACCTGGTCACCTTTCAGAAATAATGCCTCTCGGTTGCACATGCAAAGAAGTTCGTACTGCTTTGTTTGTGAACCAGTTTGAACAAGAATGCTTTTCCTCCCCACTGCTACCCCTCACTAAAAGCACCTCTTCCTTAACTGCATTTTTATCTCTTTCTCAAGAAATTTGAAAACTGTCTCTTTGAGAAAAAAATAAACTATAAGACAAAGTAAAGTCACGTTTCAAATTGGGGAAAGCTTTTGAAATCATGTACTTAAAGAGACTATCTTTCATTTCATTTTATTAGAAAACTTAAAATTTCAATGCAGATGGTCATGTATTAGGAGATGACCCCAGACTGATTTTCAAATATGAGTTTTTTTAAACCGATGATACAGCAATGAAATCCAGTTGCATAAAAAAAGCCTGTGGTTTATTCCTCTACCCAGGGTGCTTATGCGTGTTTCCTAGCACTTTGTAGAAGGAGCTGAGGTTTAGAAATAAATGCACTGAGCAGGCTGGCTGCAGAAAATAGAACACCCACGGGAGAGGGTGTGTACAGTGTCTTTAATGAATTTGTTAGCCGGGACCTCTAGCACAGTTTCTGTTGTTCACCTATTTCCTTTCTAGCTACAGAAAGCAACTATATTTTTCATTTAGAGTAGCTAAGAAAATAGAAACAGTGACTTAATTCCGGAGGTTAGAAAATGCAGGCCCTTAAACACTCTGTAAGTTTAAAATTCAGCCCCTTGGATTCTTTCACCGGCGCCCCCTCCCAGTCCGTCTCCTTCCTGCCCCCACCTCACTCTGCCTGTCTTTTTTAGAAGTGTGTACAGAAACCTGAAAAGTCGTCTCCAGAATCAGCTTGTGTGCGTTTCATAGAGGCCAAGTATTGACATGCATATGAGACTTACGGTGCAAAGCGGACGTACACGGTCTCCATTAAAAAGTAACTTACAAGGACGGACAGGGTCTTCCCTATAACGAACAGGTGGGGACAGAAGTGTCCCAAGCCCCCTTCCATTCAGTTCTCTCTAGTTCCAGATCACCATTATTTTCTTTTCACTAGCTCAGCAGGGAGACACTGTCAGAAGCGCCACGGTGTGCATTTCTGTGCAGACAAACACTGGAGGCGCTCCCGGAGGCTTCAGTGGACAGGCAGAGGCACGATTTTGTAATAGAGATGCGCGGGCTGGGGAAGGCTTTCCTCCCTGGTCACCGCGAGGAAGGAGCAGGCAGCCATCAACCTCCTCTCCCGGCCCACAGGCTGTTTTTTGTACTCTTCTCTCTTCAGTTGGGTCCAAGCTGTTTCTGAAAGTCCAGCACCTTTTGCACTAGCCTGGCTGTGGCTTCTCTGCATGACTCACTGACTCACCATCGAAGTTTGCAGTGGAAAAGTTGTCCGCTTCTGCATCTCTTGTGCGCTGCTTGCTAACACGGTCCCTGCTAGTTAATGGTCCTCACCGCTCTAGGGTGTCTTCTCACTCCACGGAACGTGGCTCCAGTGCCTGAAGGCCACCGAAGGCCACCCGGGAACTAGATGAGAGACGCTGGGTCCTGCCTCATATTTTTGTTGCAAAAGAGCAGGAGAGAGGGTGTAATATTTGACTCAGGTACAGCACTAGCGAAAAGGAAAATATGAAGAACTGATCACACAGCCTTCTTTGGGGATTTAAATAACTTGTTGAGAATTGATTGAGGCGTTTCCTTTCAAAAGGTATTTTCTGTCTTTATAACTAAGCCACGAGACCAGTAAGGGTTTAGAGCATCGCATTTTATCTGTGAAGGATCTGGGGTTTGACAGCAGGAGCCGGACTAACGCTAATTCAGAGCAAAATCGCTTGACGCTCTTGTATTTCACTTCAGTGGAAGTTATAGCTTGACTTTGCTTTTATTTCCTGTCTCCGTTCACTTCTAATTTATATTGTAAATAACTTGCGGAATGAGGTTTAGCTCAGGTAACATTGCTGTTAGAATTCTGTGTTGGTTGGCTTTGTAAAGCCTGTTAAATTCTCCCTCCAGTTGTCCCCTCCCGGGGGCCAAAGACGAGACCATCGGGGCCTTCAGAATAAGCCGAGCCTGCAGCAAGCGGAGCAGCGTGTTTTGGTCACTGTGAAACAGCTCAGACCGGTCCTGCACGCCTGGCACACCGCCTGCCTGCAGGGTCTAAGACTGTGCTGTGTCAGAGGACTCGCGCTCAGATGCTCTGGGGCCCCCCAGGGCTGCTCTTGATTCTCCACTGGAAATCGAGGGCCAAATCAAGAGAAAGGCAAACCCCGTTATTTGAGACTGTACCGGGGTTCCCACCTAACTCTAAAACTACTGTCAGTGGCTGGAATGGCCTTTTCGAATCCGCTCTTCTAACTGACTGGGACCCTGCTGGTTGAGACAGGCCAGGTGGAAACATGAGATGTGAGGCTGAGGAAAAGGCGGACCGCTGCCTGGGTGCGGAATTCGGATTCCCTGTGCACAGCCTCTTCGGGGCCACTCAGCCCGCTTCCTAGGGGCCTGGCAGACGAAAAGTGTCAAATTCTCACTGCCCTCAGTTTAGCGCAGGTATGAGAGAGCTGAAACCCGCGTGCCAGAAATCCTGGGGTCACGGCCCAGCCCCGCTCTTGCCTGTAGGTTTTCTCATTCCCAGCAATGACTCTCGAATGTTTGCTTCTCACCAGTGGGCCCTGGAGGCATGAACAGCTTCACAGGGCCTCCCAGGCTCTGCAGCCCCTGGTCTTCCCCGAGACCCCAATACCCCTGCCACCGTCGCTGCCCGGGAATGCTTTTGCCCTGGTGTTTGCTTGCCTGGAGCAGGGCACGGGAGGGTCTCTTCCAGGCTCACTCTGCCGGCACAGGTGCTGGTGGCTTCCTCCCGCTCCCAGGCTGTGATGACGCACGCTGCCTTGGTGGGCCACCCTCATGCGGACAGCACTTTGGAAATGCATGGCCAACAGACCCCCCTGCGCTGACATGCACCTCTCCCCTAATTTTCTTTCCCTTCTGTCTGTAGAAATACTATGGGCTGGACACGAAATGGGGTGACATCGAGCAATGGATGGTAGGCTTGAATACGATTTTAAGAAACGTAAATGGCTTATAATTTGATTTGCATGCCGTTTAATTATAGAGAGAGACTCTTGCGTAGTAATTTAATCCTGAGAGAGAGCTTTTCCTGGACTGCATCTGGCCCTGTGGTTTGCATCCGGGTCTGGTTAGAAAGGGACTGGTCTGTTGAGCAGCAGCTGAGCATACCCTGGGGAGGCCTTGCTGGCCTGGCCCCGGGTCCCAGCCCCCCAGCCCCCCAGGCGCCCTCGGGTGGGGCCCACGAACAATAAGCTCCTCTGTCTGCCTAAGTCAGAGAGCCCTGTCCTTCCCAGGCTGGCAGAGGAGGCGGCTCATGTGAGGCTCCAGAAGGAGAAGCAATCCCTAGTGTCCGAGCGTCCCCAGAACGGAACTCCCCAACTTATCACATGAATTCGTCCCCTGAGCGCCTTCTGCCTGTCCCGGTCACCTGTTGACCACTGTTAGCATTTGAGACCCTGGCCAGGATGGAAGTATCCTGTTAAATGACCCTCCTCTGTAAAAGTTATCCAAAGAAAATGTAAACCTGCCTCCTAACATCTTAGATGCCTGTGCAGACTAGAAAAGAGAATATACGTGCTGGACAAAGAGCACGCGTTTCCTTGATGGAAAACGTCGGCCTCCACCCTTTATCGCGTGTAGGCCGTCACGGTGCGTGTGCAGGGCACCATCGTGTCCTGGCCCACGAGAAAGGCATCGCTGGTGCTGGCCAGAGTTTGCAGGCTCAGCTGCGCTCCTTCGCTGCAAGTGATTTATCTTCTGAAACCCGACGGGACGAGAGTAGATTGTGAACGTAAAGGAAAAAGGAGGGCGACTTAAATGGAGCCGACTGGAGAGTTAGGAGCCGTTGACACCCGCTTCTCCCCCGGGCGCGTGTGTGAAGCCCGCTCCCCACCTGAGCCAGAAGCCCAGCGCCCTACGCAGCAGTTCAGTTAGAACCTTCACGGGGAAGCCAAGAAAGTGCCTCCCTGACACGCAGCCCAGCGACGCCGCGTGACGCGTGACGCGTGGCGGGCGGCCCGGGCCCTGTCTGCCTCTAACCTCTGCACCGCCTCTGTTGCTAGGAAGACAGTGAGCCGTACTCACGCAGACCCAGGAGAAACACCTCGGTTCGTATGCCCCTTCTCGGAGCCTTTCTGATGGGACCTCATTTGTACTTCTAGTGGCTGAAAGTGTAAATGTTCTTTGACTCAGGAAGTGAACTGGTGTTGAGGGTGTGACCTAAACGGAGACTCAGGACTCCGCTCCTTGCGTTGTGACCCGATGCTGGTGTGAGGGGCGTGCTTGAGAAGCGCCTGTGTGTTCGCGTGCCCGTGACCGTGGTCGCACTGCTTTCTGCCACCCAGCAGTCCGGCGCACGGAGGGATGTCTCTGTGGGGTCACCAGGGAGGGCACTAAGTGACACCACTTCACTGGGGCTCAGTGAAAGCCACGTGCCCGGAAGCAGCCCCAAGGGCCCGCGCTGGCGGGACGGGGCTCCCGTCCCCCCCACTGCATGGGTCGGGGCCTCCTCCTTCCTGCAGACTCGGGCGTCGGTGTCCCTGTGTGACGTCACCACTTCACGTTCTCATCCTTTCTTTCGCTAGGCTTCTGACGAAGATGAGCGCATGTCCGTGGGCAGTCGTGGAAGTCGAAGGGTCAGTAACCAGAAGGATGAGTTGGCGTGGGGGCAGCAAACAGTCCACGTCCTCTGCTTCTTCATGTCTGCATTCCCGTGCCCTGCTCATGAGTCCTGTCGTCTTGACGTCCGTGTCTGGCTGACAAGATGCTTAAAGTCTCATCAGTGCTGGGCTGGTCCTTTGTGGTAGAGAGATCACTCATAAGCACGACACTCTGGTCGTGTCTTTCTCCCGAGAGTGGAAGTCACACTGATTTTATATTTGCTCACGTCACTAACCACCACACCTGATAAGTCGTGTCGGCACCGTGGGTGTGATGGGCGGAGTGCGAGGGCCTCTGCCCTTACCTGAGGCTGCATGCTTGTCTGCACACCTGTTCCCCCTCCAGTCACATCTCAGGTAAAGTGACAGAGGTAACGTGCATACTGCCCAGTCGTGTTCTGCGTCACCCCTACCTGCCGTGGGCGGCCTGGTGCACACCTGAGCCGGTCTGACCCCAAGACCCGAGTCTTCCTTTTTATCAGTTATGACAAAGCCCATCACAGACAGCTTGATAGCTGACAAACACCGACGCGTAGCTCTCCTGAATTGCTCCCCAAGGCTTCCTAATTATACTTGAAAAATCGTGTGTTTGGGGAAATGGAGGTGAGGAGCTGTGTGCAGCTTGGGGTGTTAGTAAGTTGGTCTGACAGTGAGCTGGGCGTCCTGGCGAGCATTGCACCTGCCTGCCAGGTTCTACTAGAACTTCGTAGAGCAAGACTCGTTTCAGGCTCCATGACAGCGGGATCCTCGTGTCCCTCCTGGGCATGTCACACACCCCAAGTGTGCAGCGTCGTCTTTCGGTGCCCAGAGCAGATCCATCATGGGGCGGGGGGTTCCTCAAAAACTCTGGTTCAGGTGTGACACCAGCTCACAGCCTAAAACCTTGTCCTTAGTGCTACCGTCCCGCTGACTCCCTTGCAGACTGATGCTGGGCCAAGAGGGTAGATGCAGAACTCGGTCTGCGGGGTCTGGGCCCAGGCACAGAGATTCCCGCTGTTGACTGGGTGTTCTGGAAACCAAGGGGAGAAGAACAGCTTCAGGGAGAACAGAGGTCTCGGAGTAGAGGATGAGGGCTTAATATCATGAAGGACATCAGTGACTTGACCGGGGAGCTGTGGGTTGAAACGCTGAGAGCAAAGCCTGGTTGATCATGCTCGAGAGAAAGCAGGGACAGACTCCTCTCTCCTTCCAAATATTGCTGAGCTACGCTCCTCCTGAGGTGGTGTGCCCTTTCCCGGGAAAAGATTGGTCGCTTATGGTTCTCAGAGGTCTTCCTGGCCCCAAAGAGCTTCAGACACTTACAGCATTAGGGTTACGTGTTCACTTCTTGTCACTGGTTTTAACCAGACATCAGTTAGGTTTCTGTGCTGAGAGCCATGCTTTGCTGAGATACCGTGCACATTAGTCTGAAGGAATCAGGTTAGGCGGGCTGTTCCCCATCAGAGTGGTAGAAGGACAGGGGAGATGGTGGATCATGAGAAGTGAGCACGACCCTCATTTTCAGTCCGGAGGTGTTTTCCCACATGACTCTCAGCAGGTACTTGAGCGACAGAAATAACTAAAAACCACCGACCTCGAGAACTGGGATCTGGAGAGAGTCCGACCCCATCGTTTTACAAATGCAGAACCAGCCGTGGTAGTAAGAGGCCTGTCAGGCTGGGGACAGCCCTTCTCACTCCTCTGTGACAAAGAGAAATACAGTCCAAATAAAAGGCAGTGTCTGTGCATTTTAATATTCTGAACTCTCTCGTTTGCAAACTTCCCATGTAAGCCAGCTTTTCCAAAAGCAGGCCTTCTTCATCCAGCTGACAGGGATGATGACCCCTCCGGGGTGGGGGGCTTTCCCCGTGTTCGTGCGGATGTGCTTCTCGGAAACTCTGGCCTTGGATTATCATTCGTTTTTATTTTCCTTGTTGGAAGGTCGGCAGTACTGCCTCTTTACCTTCCACCCAACATGAGCAGCGCAGCTTGCCGAGGAGGTGGGCGCGCCGGCTGGGCCTGTGTGAGCTGCTGCAGCGTTCGCGTGGGTTTTACCGAACGTTGCCGGAGCCCGTGTTTGCTGTCGCGCTGCTGCAGCTCCCCCAGTACAAGGGCAGCCCAGACGTCAGGCCCAAAGCGCAGTGGTGGTGCGACTTTCAAGGTGTCTGTTTCTATGTTTTTGTTGTATTTTACTTCGTTTTAACTGATTTTTGGTGCCTTTCTCTTCTATTGTTTCTGTATCTGACAGTCGCAGCCTGACTTGGAGTTTGGGGGTCTCCACAACTGGGTAAGCTGGTTGGGGGTAGACTGTGTCGTGTGACCCTAACAGTGCTGTGTGACAGACACTAACCCCCGGTGTGGTCACTCACCATGGCTGTTTATCTAGGAAGCCAAGCACTTCTTTGTCCAAAAGGACACATGGTCCCTCCAGCAGCCTTTACCTGGGGGGCCCTGGGCCCGGGAGGTGCACCCTGGCCCCCACAAGTCAGCAGTCCGCTGTCTCTCTGGGAGCCTCCAGGCCGTCCCCATCCTGGGCCCTGCGTACCCACCGCAGGGGGACCCTGGTACCAGCCTGTGACACAGAAGGTGAAGAAAAATATCCCGCTTTCAAGGAACTCAGATCAGATCAAGAATTCCCAAAGCCTCTACATTTCCCTTGAAAGATTAAAGTCATTTTCCCCGATGAAAAACCTGTCATTCTCTCATCTGCATCCATTCAAATTAAATGCCACATCTGGTTATTTGCCACAAAGTGCTGTTTGAGAAAGACCCCAGTTCCAGTGACAGGAAACCAAATCTTTAAAGTCGGGATCTTTTTGTCTTAAGCATACACATTTAACTCTATTTCATCATCGTCATTTAAAGCTTGGTTTTCTAAAACATGCATTTTTAAGTGTTCTGAATCCCAAAAACTTAAACAGTAGATATATTCATAGCCTTGTAGATTGAAGTTATAGACATTGAAATAAAAAGTAATTGGAAATATTTTCAGTGTGGAAACTTTACAAATGAAACAAATGGTAAAAGAACTTAATGGGAACAATAGGAGGAGGATAATCTATGCAATACTTACGGATTATCAATAATCACTTTCAGAATTCAAACAAAGTTTCTGAATATTCAGGCTCCTTTGCTGTATTTTATATCTAAATATGTCTCCTTAATGTTCTGAATCGGTCTGTTGGACCAAAGGTCTGATTTAGGAAGGCATCTAGATCTGTAGAAAAATCTCCAGTGACCACCTCCAAAGGCATTGACTTTGCAGGGCTGACATCCCCTGCTGGTCCCTTTGAAACCGTATGCAGGTCTAGCTTACACTGACCTTCTCCACGTCTCTCCCGCTCATGCTTCCTAACACCTGAAAGAAGAATCGAGCCTCCCAGTAGGTACCCTCAGCACAGAGCAAGTCAGTGACTGTAGCCGATTGTTTGCGACTCATGAAGGGCTTTTTCTAGAAGTGGCTGGTGTCATTCATTCCATTGCATCTCAGATTTCTTGGGCAAATTTCTGCCTTTAAAACCTGTTTTTGCCTTTAAGATGGCAATTAATAGAAGCCCACGTCAGCAGAACACACCTGAGCCCCGACGCGCCTGCTGGGGCTGCTGTGCCCTCACAGGTAGGGGAACGGGATGGAGCCAGTCGCCGGAGTCCATCCAGAGACAGTGTCCCCAAGGTCCCCAGCGCTTCAGTCACATGGGTAGACGAGAGGTTTCTGGGATGCTGTCATCCCAGACACGCGTCTGCTCTTCACAGCACGAAGTAGATTCGTAACGTGTTTCTCGATTGTGAGCCTCTGGTCTCAAAGTCTAAGTCTGTTGTGGGGAAGAGCCGCCCCTGCTGGGCACAGTGGCCGCACGTCTTCTCGGTGGTCAGGAGCGCGTGCTGGGGGGTGGTTTCATGCGCAGCCTTCGTTCTGTTTTCAAACTAAAGGCAGTGCAGCTAGTGCCGATGAAGCCCTCCGAGTCTGCCTTTGTACCCTGCTTGCCACCTCGATGCCCCGCAAGGCGGGCTGTCTTCGGACACAGTGGAGGACAGCCTCGTGTCACTGACTCCTGCGTGGTCCGTGTGAGGGCCGTGACGCCCTGGTGGCACGGTGTGTAGCCGCCAGTGTCCTGACCAGTCTCCGGTGGCTCTCAGAGTCGCTCATCTGGACAGACAAGAATTCTCCTGGCTTATTTGTCCCCTTTTGTAAAATGCTGACTTGGGAATGTCTTCCTGATTTTGTTGTTAGAGCAGTGCTTCTCGGTGTGGCTGTTTCAGTCACTGTGGAACTCAGCAAAATGCCAGCAATGTTTCTGGCTCTGCGGGAGGTGGTTAAAATGCATCTCCCTGGACCCCGTCTCTCGGCGCCCTGGCTTCCTGGGCCAGGGGCCCGCGATGCAGGTGGTCTGCGCTGGACGGAACGTTGGAAGAAACCGTAGAGAAAGCCCATTCACTGTCAGAGACCTGACTTTAGATGCACTTTGACTGTGCCGTTAGCAGCGCTCGTTCTCGTCCTTACCCAGTTCTGCCCCGTGAAACAGCCCCGCCGTCTAAAACCGTCCAAGAGGAGGAGGTCGTGGCGCTTCTCAGAGGTCTCATTGGGGAAGATCTGACGGATTCGGGCACTTGTTCTAGGACTGTGTCAGAACTTCAGTACAACAGAAAAGGATGTCCCGCAGAGCCTTGGAGTAAGCGTTTGTCCTGCATGCGCGAGGACGGTCAGGAGAGAAATGGTGACAAGCAAGGGAGAAGGCTCAGAAGGGAGAGGATGGAAAGATGAATTCCTCGGCGGCGCGAGCAGTGTAAGAAGGGAGGGAAGCCAGAGGGCTCGCATATGTAATGTATCCCATTTCCTCATTTATTAGTAAAGCAGAGGTCATCTAAAATGGATTAGTCATTTCCAAGTCAAACCTAATTGGTCAAGAAGAGAAAGGAGATTTGAGAAAAATTCTTGCCAACGTTTCTTTTAGCTGTTAAATTTATTTCAAAAATAGTTTTTCTCATAGGGTTTCTCAAAGGGTTCTCAAATGTAATGTTGGATTTCTGCATAGTTTTTTGAAACTTTGAATGGGTGTTTGACTTGTCGCAAAAGTAAAGATAGACTTTCATCGTCAGGATTTCATGAAATTGCATTTATGATCTGCCTGGAAATACATTGATTTGTTTTGCATTCACGCCATGCTGCAAAATGTGCTTAAACAGCCTCCCTTGCCCACCCCTACCAAGGACACGTCTGGTGCCAGGCACATCCTCGAGTGCTCACAGAGTCCTGAGCACACTGTTCCAGGCACCTGGATGCACAGTTTGATCAGACTTCATCCCAACAATGACCTTGTAGTAATCTGTTCACCTGTCAGCCCAGGAGGTAAAGCCACCTATGGATCAGTAAGTAAATTGCTTAAGGTCACAAGACAGAACTTCTCCTGAGAGCTGGACCACGTCCATGACCCACGGCATCTCCTGTGTTTTCCAGATGTCCCCCACCTTTGTCTCGGTGGAGAGCTGTTGTGTCTTTGTCCCTGACAGCTCTTACCGTGAATCAGCAGAAGTGTCCTCGGAGTAAATGAGAGCATTTGTAGAAAGCATGCTCAGGCTTCCTTAAGCCAGAGGCAGCGGGTAGAGAAGATAGGAGTACAATTAGCTTCTTCTGTCTCTCTCTTCTGGAGGACAGATTAGGAAATCATGAGGCGGCATGAATGAAAAACGAGTCTTGTAGAAGAGATCCCATGATAAACATGTTTTTTTCCCATGAGGAGCATTTGCATTGAATTGTAGATTGACTAGATGCTATTTCTGAATCCTCTGACTATCCCTCCATGCAAGACATCACATTCAAGGACAGAACAGAAAACAGATTGACTCAGGCTGAATCCTGACCCCACTCGCCTGGCACACAGCCTGTCACAAGCCAGAATTCCAGCCTCACTTCCATAAAAGTGGAAAGAGAGCAATGGCACCCGCCTACCCGCTCCACCGGTGGGAGGGACTGGGCGGTGCCTGGAGTGATCAGTCTCACCAGTAACACTAAGTGGACTCATTTGATAGGCTGACTGTTTTGTCCTGGAGTGGAAGGTGGAGGTATTTGGGGACATGCTGGGATAGACAGTGTCCAGCCTGGTCATCCATCTGAGTCACACCCACTCAGCCTTCCGGGCTGATGGTACCTGTGTCTTCATTTGCATACTGATGTCAGTTTCTCTTTCTTTTCTTCATCAAAACAGACAAATGGGTATGATGGAGAGTTACATGGATCGCAGTCTCTGAACAGAAGATCTGGCAGGGTTAGTACAGCAAGTCTGCATGCTCACAGCTCACACCAAGCTCTTTCAAAATACTGCTCAACCTAACTTTTTCTGCATCAGAGTGGATCTCTTCTTTCTAGCACAGGAGAGATTCTAGACTAATAGTTGTCAATGAAAAATTATTCTTCGACTGTTAGCCAGCCTGCATTCTAAGTGTTAGCGTAAGAGATTGATATTGATGAGAGTCTCAAAGTTGAAAAAGATCTAGAATTGACAGTCAGCTCTTTTATGATTTGAGTGTCCTGGCTGTGGGTGTAGATTGTGTCTTGGAAGTACATTCAACGTTCAGACAACTTCAGGTGGACATTTTCACAGCACAGGACCTCTTACTTGTCATTTTAAAGATTGTATACTAGAGCCGGTGTTTTCCTGGAGGGGAAGCGGAGACAAGGGGACGGAGCACCGTGCTCACAGTCCAGGGCTAGAGTCAGGATGGGGAGCGGGACCCTCTGGGGGGCAGGGGCTGCTGAGGAGGGGCCACTCGGGACAGCTGGGAGTGGGGTTTGATCAAGGACATCATTGGGACTTTCTAAAGGTTAAAGTGTGCAGGTTTTCCTTAAATTCAGGCCATCCACAGACTGTTCTGCATACATTGTCCGAAATCTTCCTGTTTTTGCCTTTGCTGCTTTTTTCTTCTCTGACATAATACACTCTACTAGTGGTATAAAATAATGTTTCCTTTATCTTCATTTTACTCCATGAAGATATGCCACATGTGTACCCAAGGTGTGTTTTCAGGTGCAGAGGGCTAGCCCAGCGCCCGTGGTTCATGGAGCCGGCTGGTCCTGTTTTTACCGACCTGTCCTGATTAAGGACGGTGTACATGTCCCGTCACCTGAGCTTTCCTCCTGAGCAGTTTCCGGCCTGAACCATCTCCCGGTGTAAGCCCCGGCTTCCTGTCCGTGTGGTCGTCTACCTGAAAGACCTTTGGGCTCTCTGCTGTGCGGTTACGTTTTTCTTTAAGGTCCTACAGGGCCCCGGGCACAGACGCAGGTTAACTGTCCTCTGCGATGCTGACCGTCTTGCTCCCTGCGCTCAGCTCCCTGCAGGCCTGCGGAGCCCGCTCTGTGGATGGACGAGACCTCCGCTAGCAGTCGTGGAGCCCCAGGCTGCTGGCTGACATGGGCCAGTGCTCCCTGAATGCACGTCTCCCCCTCCGTCACACAGGGTCCGAGTGTAGAGTTGAAGTTATTGCACAAGTTGGGAGTCCAGCTTCTACCAACATGCCTCCTGCTCTAGAGAAGCCTGGACGTGTGGCTGTCACCGTTTTTGTGACAGTACAGGTGACCTGGGGTACCTGCTAGCCACACAGTTTTCTCTCTGCTGTGCACGTTAACGTGAGCATGTGCTCTGTGATTTAGTAAGATGGGAGTCACACCTCTAGAGGTCAAACGCAGAAGAACCTGATCACTAAACGGGTCACACAGAGAAACTGGCTCTGAATCTGATGTAACACGGTCAGGAAGGACCTTGCTCAGGAGCAAACGCATGCACATCGAGGACGGGACAGTCCCAGCGCTGACTGCCAGGAAGCACAGACGGGCTGGGAAAGGCAGGGCCTGAGTGGGGCATCTTACAGACACCAGTCTGGGGAGGACAAGGCTGGGAAAGATCTGTTTCCTCTGCAAGGCAATCGATCGCCATTAGGCCTTTGACTGTCATGTCCACACAAGCCGCCACCTCACCCAGACCCTGGGTTGCCCCTCATCGTTACAAGGTTTACATTCAAGACACCATGAAGAGGGGCGTTGTGTAGGCGGGTGGCTGTCTGGGGGTCTGCTCCCCCCGCCACCCCGGAGCTCAGGGCCTGAGCTGTGCCCAGAGGTGCTGTCAGAAGGGAGGTCGTGTACCTAGGAGGGGCTACAGTACTCGGGGTGCAGCCCATGAGCTGGCAGACGATCCACCATAAGCGCAGTGAGTCCTTATGAGGGCGTCTAGAGATGTGAAATGGTGAGGAACAGGCCAGGTGAAGCCACACGGCACCAGGGACCCAGGCGGACACATAAAATGCATTTAGGACGTCGTGTTAAGAATCTCACTGTGCGAATGGCTCCATGCGTGAGCTGATCAGCGTTCTGGGAGCGAGTCAGGTGGCTGTGTCATTTCACATTTGTCTTCAGGCGGGACAGGTGTGCTTCTGAGCACTAAGTCAGGGCGTGGTCACCACTGACAGTGTTTTCTTCTCCGGTGCTCAGAATTCCAGCTTCGGCGTGGACGGCAGAGTCTCCACTGTGTCGTTATCCCGGGAGGAGGTGGGTTCCGTTTAAATCTCTCTCGCCCTCTCTTAAGAAACTGCAGGTGTGGTGGCATGCAGCCCTGTGTGTGCAAACTCACTTCTTTTTCTCTTCTAACGTCCATGTTAGGCAGTTGCCTTTGGAATCTGCCAGTCCATTTGTGAGCAGCAATTAACATGACTAATTCCGCCTCCCCGCCTCCCCGCCTGACTTCCTGGCAAGCATTTGAATGCGTCCTGGCACTCAGCTGCGAACAACAGAAGGAAGGAATGGGGTGGCTCTCTCGTAGTTGGAATTAATTAATCAAAAGCCGTTGGAAGCCTTGAAACTGCGATTTCCTGACAACAGAATTACTTTGTAGCAGGGGCAGATGTGCTGGCCAGGAGTGAAAATCCAACCCATTCCAGACCTCTCCGCCAGGGAGTTCCTTGCTTTAATTGCTACCCTCGCTGGACCCACCAAGGTTTCTAACTTAGTTCAGAGCCCTGAGAGGCAAGGCTTGTTAGCGTAGTTGGAGTTAGTAGTCAGCTGGCAAACACTGGGAAACGAGCTTAGGGAGCAGGGTCACTTCCAGACCAGGACAGGACCCACCCAGTGCGCTCCGTGCCCAGAAGAAGGGTGTTGAGATGCTGATATTCCTGGAAGCGTCAGAACCAAGGGTATGAAGAAAACACCAGAGAGAAAATGGAAACCAAGCTCTTCCATGCCCCCCACTGCTGCCACGCAGGCGAGAGGGCCGGCAGCCCCCGTAATAAACACTGCACCCAACACAGGACCATGACCTTCCTTTGCAGCCGGAGGCCCATTTCCGCCAAAAGCACCAGCAGGCGGGCGGGCTATGATGCCTCGAAACTGTGTGTATTGGGTTTATTTTCTCAGTTTTTGGGGAAGACTTGGCTGTCACCAAGAGCGGCTCATCATTCAGAAAATGTGCATTTCCTCCTATGCTTTCCAAGCTGACTTACTTGCTCTAAAATAGCAGATGGTGATAAAGAATCTCATTCGTGGATGCGGGTGATTCGCCAAAGCTCAGCATGAATGACTCACTTAAATCAGTCAAGAGAAATAACCCACAGCCAGAGTGCCGCAGTCAGCTGACAGGAGAGGAAACATTCCCGAACTTTCCTGAGGCGTCAGTCCCGCCACCGCACTCTGCGCCCTCAGCACCGTCCAGGTTAGGACCGTCGTCTGCCAGCTCCCCGGCTGTTCCGGCCCCTCACCTCGCCCTCACCTTGGCATGTCGTTTCGTTGACATAGAATCACGGGGAGGTGTCCATAGGGCAATGTTGGAGGCTCACTGAAATGGCTTCCCAATCTTCCCAATCCTTGACATTCGTCAGGAGCAAGCCCTGGACCTTGTCTTTGAGTCCGGCGGGGGCTGACAAAATGGCTTCTGTGCAGGGCCGTCTCAACACCCGTGTTACATGAGAGCTTCTGCTGTCCAGTCCGGAATCCCACCCGCCTCATCGTCTGGGGTAGCGTCTTCGAGGCAGAGGAATGACAGCACAAGCGGTGGGACCTGACGGGGTGGCGGAGTTTGTGAGGTGCCGCCAAGTTCCTAGAAAGGAAACACTGGTCTTCAGGGGTCCCCTGCCCCCGCTGGACGAGCAGAACAAGGCACGTGGGAACCGAGATGGCGGGCTTCCTCTCAGCGGATCCTCGAATTGGGGTAAAATGTTTTATTCAGGCAAACTACGGATTTATAGAATAGCACTCCCCAGAAATGCCGTAGAGACCACTGGTCTCAGTCACAGCGCGGAATTTATCAGGCCTTCCGTGAGTCCCATTCCAGCCGGGGAGCCAGGCAGGACGGCATCCTCCGTGAAGGACCTTCTGACGGAAAGGAGAGCTGAAGGTCTGCAAATTCTGGTTTTGAGCTTTTCTCTCCAAACTTGAAAAACTAGAACGTGAGCTCAGATTATGCCCTGTGGCTTTGCCCGGTATAATGAGCCACCTGGCTCTGTGACCAGCATAGATTCCAGAATCCTCGTTGGTCCTGTGTGACTTTGTCAACTCACTGCATGACTTTTTCTCCTAATCCTCCTCCTTCCTCCCTCACCCGCTAAGTGCATGTCGCTACAGATGATGGTTTGTGTGAATTCAAAGTGCTGATGTGACTCCGAGGTGAGGGACGCTGCGAACCTCTCTCCCACCCCATCCCGTTCTCTCTGCTTACAGGGACCCAGTTCCGACGTCGGCCTTCCCAGCAGCGGCCTGGCGCCCAAGCCCCTGTCGGCCCAGAATGGAAACCGGGTCTGTCCTCCTCCTTTTCACGTCCTTCTCACTCCTCCTGTGTCTGTAACTGCTGATGAAATGTATGTGGCTACGTCAGCCTCTTCCATATGAGGACAAAGTACAGAGAGCTCACTCGGTGTTTTAAACTGACCTAACTGGCTGAGACTCCTCAGCCTTTAAAAAAAGTATCAAAGAATCCAGGCCCTTATAAAGAAAAAAAAAGGGAGTCCAGGGAAAAGCGGGGCTCTCTCTGTTAAATGTGTATTTTCAGAAGCTCAAGTCTGAAAGTATTGGTCTCTTGGGCCTCTCCTCCTTTTCCAGCAATTGTTCCCCATTTGGGGTTTCATTTGTGTTTTTAAAAAATATTTTTCTCTTGTAAATGTGTCCAGGAAACAATTTGCACGGCTTTGGTAAAAGCCGGCCCTGACCCCTCCGGCTCTGACAAGCGGGCAGAGCAGCATTATTTCTGTGGCTCTCGTCCCTGTTTCCTGTTTTGACGAGGCCAGCATGCAGGTCTGGCCGGAAGGCATTTGGCCTCTGTACCTCTGGTTTCCAAGTCTGACTCGCGGACAAGGGTGTCCCCAGCCAGCAGCAGTCATGTTCTGGAGGTTGAACTGTCACCTCCACACACTATCGTCCCCGGCGTGGCCGAGGGATCCACCTCCCGTCCTGCACAGCCCTGCCTGTCCGGAGGCCCCAGGCCCAGAGTGTTCTGTGGGCTGCTCTTCTGGTCCAGCACAGGCTCCATCTCGGCTGGACGTGTGTCCCGGGCCTGGCGTCCCCGTCCCGGAGTGCCAGCCGCGGCCAGCCGCCGACAGACGCTCTGAGGGCTTTGCTCTGAGTCGCTGGCTTGTTTGCCCAGGGGAGGTGGTTACCTCATCCCCCTTATTGCGGGTCTCTCATTCCCTGACCCCCCTCTTCCAGGAACCCCTGAAAAGAAATGATTAAAAAGCAGTCATCACAAAGGTGCTGGGCCAGCTTACTGTTTGAAGCTAAAAAGCATCCCCAGCCGACTTCCATATAAATCTGGAGTCGCCAAGACGGGTGCTGACATAGGCTTTTCCCTTCTCACCCTGGAACAGCCATGACGTGGCTGTCACAGGACTGAAAGCATCGTGGTATGGGCCTGTCGCTCTTACGTGCTGCTGTTTTTTAAAGGCTTTTAAACCTGCCATTTGCTCTTGTCCTCCAGCCCTCCTCTCTGTATAGCGCTGCCTCGCGGCCGGCGGGGACTTACCGGGTGCGTTGTCCCCAGACCCCTATGCCCACTTGCCCTCCCCACACGCGCCCTTCTGGCTCACCCTCATCCCCTGCGCATGCGCCTCCCCGCTTTGCTCACCCTCATCCCCTGCGCATGCGCCTCCCCCCTTTGCTCACCCTCATCCCCTGCGCATGCACCCTCTTCGCTCACCCTCATCCCCTGCGCATGCGCCCCCTCGCTCACCCTCACCCCTGCGCATGCGCCCTCCTCGCCGCCCGCCTGCCCTGGATGCTGACTGCCGTCCCGCCAGGGGCGAATGAGCGCTTTCCGTGGCCCTTGTGCGGTGGGTCTGGCAGTCCCCTTTGGTCGCATCTGGGTTGTAGTCCTCCACACGGCTGGCAGTAGCTGTCACGGGGCCTCAGGCTCCAGGAAGATGGACGTTTGCATAGAGTGTCCGCAGAGGCAGCGTTTGCTCACCTGTTGGCAGAGACATACTTTGCTTCGCCGACGCTACAGGCCCATCACGCTCCACTGGAGCATTTCTAACCTCAGATACGAGGGGCTCAGGTCTGGCGGGAAACTTGAAAATGCGAAATACCTGTATGGTCTTTTCGGTAGTGCCCTGCGCTTCCCTGCAACCGCACACTCTTCATTAGCTGCACCCCCGGCTGGACGAGCCGCGAGTCCTCCAGGGCACGCGGGGAAGGTCGGGGTCACCTCCAGCTGGAGTTCGGCTTTGCCATTGAAGCTGCCCACCCTCGGTGACAGCTGCCTAGACTTTTCACATACATTACATATTCTGTCTTGTCTTTCGTGTTTTTTAAAGAATTGTAAAAGAGTGAACTCTAACGATACCGTTTTATTCCACAATCACTTTCTGTCGGAACAGTGATCTAAACATCCAGTAGCAGAGGTGATGGCAAAATTGAGGCTCTTTGAATTATGTGCTTGTTTAAAGTCTGGATTGGAGGTCACACTGCATGCCAGTGACTACTCCAGCTGCTGAGGTTTTGCATGATCCTGCCCTGCTCAGCCGGAGGCCCGAGGAAGGTGGATCTGGGCGAGACTCCGTCGTCATGTTCCCCAGGACTAACCCTGGCACGTGCCAGCCTTCCTTAGCTCTGTTTTCCGTGCCGGTGGAGGGGCGCCCGTCCTGACCGTCCGTTTCCGTCCTAGGCGTCCGTGTGGGATGACAGCAGTCTCGCTGGCTCTCGGCGAAGTGGAACCTGCAGTTACCGTTCTGTGAGGCACTTTCCCTGTTTCCAGAATGTTCTTCCTTCTGCTGCATGACCTGGGGCTGCTCACTGGGCCCGGCTCCAGCTTGGGGAGACACGTGACAGGCTTTCCAAGGGGAAACATGGTCTCGTCTCAGTTTTCCTTTGTAACGAGGGTCGTGGGTACTGAGACCTGGGAAACCTTTGGATGCTCTTTTAATGTCCTCACTCATCAGTTCTCTTGAGGTCACAGGGAGAAGACTAACCCGCACTGTTTCCTTGACTGTTTCCCTGCGACATGCTGAAATACTAAGTCCTGACATGGTCTGAAAGGACAAAGGCAGGAAAGGGGAAGACGACAGTCACAAATGATGTTCGCCTCTGAATCAGAGGAAAATGAACAGGCTCCACAATCTGTTACATGCACGTCATTTCCTTTTTTGTTAGACCGGCCTCGTAATAAAGGTGCAGTGGTTGAACAATAAATACTCGGTAAATGAAAGAGTGAGTGAGTGAGTGGCTGGTAAAGGTGGACAGACCAGAAAAGACGTGAGTGCGTGGAGGGCAGACGCCTGGGCTCTGCAGAAACCCAGCCAACACAGCACGATCCTGTCAGCCCTCCCACCTAAAGCGCCTGTGTCCCCGCCTCCACAAGTCCTCTAAAAAGGCGTCAACCCCGGCACGACATATAATGGTGAACTAAGAAATATGCTAGAGTGTTTTTCTCATTTTGCTTTGGAAACTAATTGGCTGCTAATTGACTCATCTGTTTCATGATACGGTGTTTCTGCAGCCATGGGTAATGCTCAGGAATCCTTACCAAGCCAGGCAGTCTGGCCTACACTTTACTTCAGTCTCTGATCTTTCACAAATGTGAAATGTCACCAGTAGACATAGCATTCATTTTTGTTGGCATCTAATTCAAAGTTCTTTTATATTTCTTTAAGATTCTAATGTATGGAGCCCAGTCTATGAAATATTTCCCCCAGTTCTTTAATATTTCAGTAGACCATTCAAATGCTCACAGCCCACGCCTAGGGGGTGAAATGGTTCTGGCTCCAGCCATAGGATGAAAAACGTTAAAGAAGTGATTTTCTGTCATCAGGAAAGATTTTACTGCATCTTTAAGTGAAGGAGACTTTCCCAAGTGCCGAGTGGTTTTCTGGGGAGTCGGGGGGACCTCTGCTCTCTGGCGGGATGCGTGTCTCATAGCCTCTTTAAGCGGCGCCTCTGTGGGGCCCTCGGGTGCCGTGTGGGCGCTGAGTGCGGATGGCAGGTATCTCTTCACGCACAGCTCCGGTAGGGATCGCCCAGGGGGACAGCTTCAGCAGGGCTGAGAAGATGCAGGTTCTCGTCCTGCAGCAAAAATAGCTAAAATAGCTGGCAGCTGTGGCCGCTGACAAGCGCACATGCCCATCGTAAGGAACTGTTGGTACCAGGGTGCCTTCCTGTCCTTCACCCATAGGTCAGAGTGGGAAGGGACCCGGCCCCCGGCCCCAGAGCAGTGCCCCCAAGTCGAGGCTGACCCCTCAGTTCTGGCGGGCCTGCACCAGGCATCCGGACCACACTCTGGAGGACGTGTCCCGGAATTATTTTCCCAGGATGCTGGACTCAGCCACAGAAAATATTTCCAGCTAAATGGCTTCGTTGCAGAGACAAATGATGAAATGACTAGGTTTCCTTGAAGTAGAACTGTTGGGCTTGAAAACCTTTCCAGTTTCATCCTTCCTCACCACCTGTGTGCTGTGCACCTGTGTGAGGAAGGACACGTGGCCACGGGTAGTGTGGTTCTTTGACCCTGGACAAGGCAGTTGTCTCCATCACTTCATCAGCCGAGGCGCCTTCCAGCCAGAAGTAGGTGCTGGGAGAAGCCTGGCAGGCGCTCCCCTGATGAGTCCTTGCCCCCCATGTGGTCAGTGCCCTCACTGCCATGTCACAGCTGACAGGCTCAGTCACATTTTCAAGGTCTCGTGGCCATTAAGAGGCTCCAGGTCTTTCCAACTGAATTAGCCGCGTTGATCCCAAAGGTGGCCCGTGGACTGTCGAGACAGACTTGAAATGTAGTCTTTTCCTCACGGTCAGGTCGCGTGGGGCGTGGAGGGCAGGGTTTGACCAGGGTTTTGTAAGTGGTCAGCGCTTTAGAGCAGCCCCCGTCCCGCTCTGTAAGCCTGCACATGAGTGACCGGGACACCGCGGGGTTTGTCTCCAGGGCCAAGATTCCTCTCCCCAGCGCTCAACTCAAAGGCGAAACTTTTCTGCCTTAAAGTAGTGGCAATCGTGGTTTCCTTTGTTCGGAACAATAAAGCTAAACGATGAGGCTGGTAATACCATGGGCTTCTCGCACGTGCCTGTGTGGGTGCCATGTGGGTGCCACAGCGGCGTTCGGCGTGCGTTTGAACTAGGCCCCTCCCACGAGGTAAGTACATGGCAAATTTTTATCAAATAAGGGCTAACACGTAGAGTCGGGTGGGGTTTGGGGCCTTGCTCGTGTTGATCATGTGATTTATTCCCTGATGCTAGAATCACTCACTCACTCAGCGTATCTCCCCTCCGGGGAGCGTGTCCTGGAGGAGACAGGCAGGCTGCGAGAGGCTGTTAAAGGAAGAGTCCTGAGCACCCCCGCGCTGCTGGGCCCTAGAATTTGCCGTAGGGGTGACGCCTGCGCTCTCTAGTAGGGCCTCGGGCGGGCAGCGGGGACAGTGGTCACCGTCCGGGTGCGTGGGGCCTGGGAGCTGGAGCCGGCCGTCACAGTCCCTGCCCGAGACCCTCAGTGGTGCTCCGCCCGCCGCCTTGCCCCCCGCTCAAAAAAAAGGAATGTTTTTGTAAACACAAATGTATCTCAGTTGGGGCAAATGTCAGTACAATAAATGAAGCAGCTGTCGCTTCAGGGTAATTTTTCATTGCTGGTGTTGATTACTGGACGAATGTTTCGATGGACGGACAGACACATCCATCAGACAGACAAGCAGGTGGAAGGGAATCTGGTGCTTGGAGAGTATCTGATCTTGTCCTAACCCACCTCTTAAGTGACTGTCACTTGTCGGTGCGAAGAAGCAAACTTTCGCGTCGCCGGGAAGCCAGGCACGCGTCCTGCTACCGTGTGTCAACCAGCGCACCCAGCTGCCGGGTGCTGCGTGTTGGTCTCCAGGAGTTCTGTGTTCTCTCGTGTGGTGATTAATGTGTTTCTTCTCACCGGGCCTTCCTTTGAAGCTGTGGAGACACGGCCTTCTTTGGCAAAGGCAGGCTGTCGCCATCCTCACCTCCTTCCTTTCTGCTCTGCGCCTGCCAGCCTCTGGGACTAACCGCCACTAACGGGGGCCCTGGGGGCGCGGGAACTTTTCCTGCTGCATCTCTGCTGATCCTGTTCCTTTGTTTCTTCTGCGTGTCCTGGCGGTGGGCTGTGTGGACAGCCCTCGGAGCATAGCGGCCACCTCAACTCCAGCTCCCGCGCCTCCTCCAGGGCCAGCTCGGCGCGGGCCAGCCCGGTGGTAAGTGCCCTGCCTGCCTGCCCTCTGCACCCTCCTGCCTGCTCCTGTCCTGTCCAGACACCTCGGTGCAGCACAAGTCCCGAGTCTTTTCCGTGATTTGTTTCCAGTCTCAGGCAAGACAGGACTGGGGAAAACGCCCCCACGTTAAGAATGCCCCTGTTCCGATAAAGAATTGCATGAAACGGCCGCTGAGAAACTGGACGGTGCCTCGAGATGGGTCTTAGCGGGAGGCGGGAAGTGGGCAGCGAGGGTCGGTGTGGCCCTGTGTGTGATGTGTGCCCTTCGTGATGTAACACTGGCAGGACCAACCTCTGACGCAGGCGCGATGCTCCCCGTTTCCGCGCCAGTGAGAGTAAGGGGGCCCGCAGGTGGTGGGTGCTCCGCCCTGCTTGCCGCTGCCCGCACCTCTCAACTCAGTCCATGTTGTGAGGCGTCAGACTTCTGTTTGTCACGCTGCAGGAGTGGCCCACATGTTGCTGGGAAATCAGGGCCTTCCGTCTGGTCCCCGCGCTGGACTGGCTATCTGTGGCCACTTCCCGGGGTCATGGGAACCTTGCTGGCGTCACACCCCTGCTCCCTGGATGGAGGCTTCCGCACCCTCTTGCAGCCACAGGGCCTCGCTGGGCGGTTCGCAGCTGGGAACACGGGTCGGGGCTGGCGAGTGACGGGGTGTTCATGGACGCCCCACAGTGGAGGAGAGTTTCACCCGGCGGTACCTCGCGGGGGACGGGCAAGATGGGTGAAGCCCACCTCCCTTCTCGTCTCCGTCCTCGGCCACAGGGAGGTTGAGGTGGTGCCTCGTTAGAGTCCTCGACGCCTCGAGCTTGAGAAGTGTCTCCTGTGTGAGCAGTGGATGCCACGCGGAGTTCTCCCGGTGACATACACGCCTCTCCTGGGAGCTGGGGATTTGCTTGTTTTGCATTTGGAATCAGCCTTTTAAAGCCGTGAGGTTTCCAACCCAAGGCAGACATTGGCCACTTTGGGGAAGCACAGGGACCCTGGGGACGTGAGCCCACGTTGCTGTCGGGCGGCCTCAGCCCCCACGCCCAGCTCCCTGACCCCTGAGCAGGGCTGCTCCTCGCTGGGCTGGGCTGTGCTCCCCAGTAGGGACACTTCTGTCTGCCTGCACCAAGGAGCTTGAGAAACACAAGTGGCCCAGAGTGGCTAGCGCTGGGCGCAGGCGGCCTGCCTGGAGAGAACTGTCCGTGTGATGGTGCACAGAGCCCCGCCCAGAGCGCGGGAGGGCCTGCAGGGCCAGCCCCCCGGGGCGCAGGTGCGCAGGGCAGGTGGCGGCAGAGGAGGCGCCCCCCCCCGCCCCCCCGCCTTCGACTCGATCTCCACCCAGGCTCCTCGCAGGGGCCGTTCAGCAGCACGTAGCTTCGGTTTTCAATGTGCCAGGACTGGGAGGCAAGGTCCGTGATCTGAGGGACCCTGCTCCTTGAGATGAGTCAGCCTGGCCTCCAAGTGCGCATCCTCCCTTCTCAGGGTCCGTAAAGATGCTGCGAGACCCTTTGAGCCCCTGGGAGCAAGCCATTCCTTTCCAAACACAGCAGAACCGTCCTTCCTCGTGCGTAATGCTCTCTCTCCATCACTGTTTGGAAAAACTATTTTTCACAAGTGGCAGAAGTGGCGGCGACTTGACCTTTGAAGACACCAGAGTTCTGGTGTGGGGGGGGCCGGAGTGGCCCTGCCTGCGGCGATTTCAGGCCCTTGATCGCCTTCTGGGGTTTACTCTCGGGTTTATTCGGGCATCGTGCGGAAGTCAGAGCACCGGCCCACTCGGTCACGTGCATCCAGGAGGCTGGAGATCAGAAACGTCTCGTTGTCATCTTTCTAAACCCGAGAGCGGCTCACGTCAGAAGGCCACAGATGGGCTGGGCCCCTCATTCCCTGTGCTCTGGTCTCTTCTGTTCTCGACCGGTGCGACCCCCCCTTTATACATGGAATGATGAGACTTCAAGTGGGGGCTGTTTTTTTGTCGGAAAACTTGGGTGACTTGATGTTGGGTGACGAATGAGAGCCGTTCTGTCGGCTCACAAACACTGACCGTTGAAAGCCACAGATGGAGGCCGAGGGCCGTGGTGGCACGTGCAGGGTCCCTAGGGCCTGGTGATGAGAGGGGCAGTCTCTTTGTGACTCAGTCCAGGTGTGTCGAGACCCGGAGCACCTGTCCCGGGAGCTGGGAGCGGGTGTCTGTTTCCCAGGTGCCATCCCGGAGAAAGCAGTGGAGGGAGGAGCGTCAGGCCCCTTCCAGTTGGAAGTCTCCTTTTAGTATCTGAAGAGACGACTGTGGACACACGTCGCCTCACTGAGACCTGAAGGAAAGGGCACAAGGGCTCTGAGTGTGGGCTCAGGCCGTGCCAGAGCTGAGACCTCAGACCAAGTGGGGTGCCCCCAGCTGAGGTTCAGGAACGTGCTCGCACTGACCTGAGTCCTCCCACAGCTGCAGGGTGCTGGCAGAATCAGCGTCGCCGCTGTCTGCACAAACCAGAGACAGAACGAAGCTGGCTGCCCCCGTGGGTCCCCACATCGGGTCTCTTAGGCTGAGCTGCTGGCTCCCCTTATCTAGGCGCCAGGCCGTCGCACGGGGAGACAGACAGTGCTGGCCCTCCAGGCTCACCTGGCCAGCGAAGTGTCAGACCCCAGCCTCCTGGGGAGGAGCCAGAGGGGGGCAGTGCCGGGAGAGGCAGAGCAGCGACCCTCCTCTCCTGGTCTCCAGGAGAGATGACCTGGAAAACGGTCACAACTCACTTTCCTGACTGGGATCATCTGTCCAGGCATGTAAACCTAAGGTCCACCTGGGAGGAGGGGACAGTGACACCCTTAAAAAAAACAAAATAATGAATCAAGCTAACTTGCTCCTCCAGAGCCACCATGGCTGGGGGGTGGCCATCTGGGGGTTCCAGAGGAATTCCGGTCCAGGGGCCGTGTCAGTGGGGACAGGGTGCAGGAGTCTCCCTGGGAAGCAAATAGGACATGAGGCAGGGGCCACCCGAGAAGGCCCTGCAGGCAGCTCTGTTCTGAGGACGGAAGGGAGGTGGTGCTCTGCGGGCGGCATAGAGACTATCAGAGACAAAGTCAACCAGAACAAAGGAAATGAGAGTATGGCCCTTTAAGGAAATGAAAGTGCCTCCTCTGTATCCAGCATCCCTCACTCCCCAGCATCTGGGACATGAGAAACTTACTGCCCCTCCTCTTTCTCATTTCTCCCATCTGTCCATGGACTGGGTTTTCTTACCCAGATCCAGGATCTTGCCCCCATGGACACTGTGGGTCATCCATTCAGCTGTTCTTCGGGAGCCGCTCGAGTGTTCTAGACACAAGGCTTCAGGGGTTAGGCAGCCAGCAACGCCGGGGAGGCCGGCGCGCAGCCTGCGGTGGCATGGTCGGCCGCACAGCTGCAAGAGGAGGCGGGGAGCCCCGCTCAGCTGGGCTGGGGCTTTCATCACCTGGCCTGAAGCACACCCCAGGGGACGCCCCCCGCAGCGAGGCCAACACCTGTGTCGTGCAGGCCTCAGCATACCCAGGACTCAGTGACACGTCCCCAGGAACGTCCCCGGTGGAGCCCAGGCCCACATCACCTGTGTGTCGTCAGAGAAAACACGAGTGACCTGGGAGCCCGGCCCACGGACCTGGGAAAACAAAAGTTGGGGTGACGCATGCTTTCCGTGTGCGAAGAGGCGGAAACACGGGACTTGGAGTACGAACTCGAGTTCAAGGAAGTCGGTGTGAGTGACTGAGAACCAAGGCCCCCCCTTTACCAGGAGCCTTCACTGCTGTTTCTAGTGGAACGAAAATTACCCTGAAAATGGGTGTTTCCTGAGCCGTGTTCACGTGATCAGGTTGTTTCTGGAGAAGGACGACGCAGGGCCCCGCCGCTAGGCCCCCTTCCCCAGGGGCGGGTGCTGGCTGCGGGGGGCCCGCATGCGGGAGGTGGGCAGGCCTGCGGCGTGTTAACCTCCTAGGACGCTCTGTTCAAGCGAACTAAGCAATAAACTCACTTGACACATGTTACAAGTTGGGAAGGAACCGATTATTTAATGTTGCTATTTTAAGCATCTGTGTTTGAAAGAGTTGCTTTAGCTGCACAGACTTTTTTAAGAAATGTTGATTTCTGGCAGATTCATTTAATTAACGTCTAGACAGCATTGTGATTACAAACTGGGTAGCCGTGCTTGATAAGCCTGTCAGCAATGCCTAGGTGTCCAGTGTGCTCAGAATATGAGAGAAATAGCGCTGCGGGCTCACAGGGCTGTGTTTACAATGCTTTATCCATTCAGTGTCCTCGTGTGTCACCTTCAGAGATAAAGTGTGCTCATCACACTTGAACGCACCACCTGGGGGACTTCTCTTCAGCTCTGTGCGGGGACAATGCAGGGGACAGTGCGGAGGATGGTACGGGTGTGGCCGCCTGGCTCTCGGGACACAGGACCCAGGCTGCCCTCTGAGGGGAGCGGAGGGCTGTGGCGGCCCCTGTCACCTGTCACTTTCCACCGCTCCGCGTTCTTCTGATGGTTCGGGAGGGCTGGCAAACACGTGTGCGTGTCTTCATGGGGAAAGCGCCGGCCCCACGTGTGACCTCAGGAGGCAGCGGTGAAGTGGCTATTTCTCCACCGAGAGCTTGCTTTCTCCTCGCGTCCACTCTGCTTGAAAACATCCGCGCGCTCCCGTCCTGAGTCGTCACCTTTCCGGAGCAAAGACTTCTTAAAAACCTTTAAACTAAAGGGCAAGTTCAAGTCCTCGACTTTTCCTCCTTTTCCTTTAGTTGAGGTTTTGCGAATTGTCAAGCTGCGAGTGTGTGCGGCCTGAGGGAGACAGTACGTCCCAGGCCCCGCAGCTGCGTGCAGACACCACGGGCTGGCTCTCGCCTTCCCGTGCAGACTCCACAGACGCGGGGCCCTTGCGGGCCTGGAGGTGAGCTGCGGGCCTCCGGGGCCCCGGAGCCTCGTTCTACACAGTATTTATCTGTCTCCAAGGAACAGCATGATTCGCCGACGTCGTTTGCCAGAGACTTTGGGGACGAGGGCGCCCAGGGCTTGTCATCCTCTTGAAAGGAGCCATCGATGTGCCAAAAGAGGAAAAGGAAAGCTGTCCCTTTGTTGGATGCTGAGCAAAGAGAGAAGTCGCACCGGCGTCAGGCTTGGCCTCCGCTCCCCAAGGAGCCTCCCCCGGTGCAGCGTCCCCGGTGGTGCATCTGATACACTCACTTGGCACTCCAGGGCATTCTGGGGTCCCGCGAGATGCCTCCTCGAGGAAGGGAGAGGAGGGGCCGCAGACACGTCCAAATGAAGAGCCAAATCCTTGGGGTGTCTCTTTTCACCTGGCAGATTCTCCTGTGTTCACCCCACCAGATCCTACGTCCGCCCCATCCCAGATATTGAGAGAGGTTTTCAGGCTGTGTCGATGGCTCTCGATTTGCAGGAGAGGTTGCCCTTGGCTCCACGGCTTCCTCGTGCTTTGGGGCCCGAGTTTAGCAACACCCACATCAGGCGGGTGCTGCGGGGTGGCCTCTTCCAACCCCACAACCCAGCCTTCTCCGGGCTCTCGAGTATCAGGCCGCAGCGTGTGAGCAGGCCAGGCGATTGCTGTCCTCTCTCGAGGAGCCGCGGAGCCCCGGGACGCTGCAGCGCAGACCTGTGCAGGTTCGGTTCCGGACAAACCCTTTCTAGATCTTTCCGAGGCCAGTGTGTTTTCACGTCGCCGTGCTTCTGCGGGAGCTGTGAGAGTTGAAGAGCACAGGCTGGTGTCCTGCTGGCACGCAGGCCGCCCTGTCCCACAGCCGGCAGGAGTGACCAGAGCGCCTCTTTGGCAAAGTCCCTTATGAGTCGCAAAGGAAGCCAACGTTTTATTTCATTATCTTCTTGCCCCCAACCCGGATTATCCGTTTCTTGCTTTGAAGTGTTTAACACTTGTCGCTTCTCCTCTGCAGGTTGAAGAGAGACCAGAAAAAGATTTCTCCGAGAAGGTGAGACGCCTCCATAACCCTCTGCTGTGACGTGTGCGCCGCGTGGGTCCCAGCGAGTTGGGATGCAGTGAGCGGGAAAGCAGTCAGGGTGTCAGCGGGAGTGGACAGACACTTGCTGGCCGGGGTCACACCGTGAGCGTCCCTGAGACTCACTTGCCGTGTGTTGTTTCTGAAAGTAAAGCCGACTGACACAGACCCCGCGTGTGCGGGTTTTGTCTAAAACCGCGCTTGCTCTTTCCCAACGCCCTAGGGGCCGCGCAGCCTGCCCGGCTTGTCCGCAGCCACCCTGGCCTCCCTGGGAGGGACTTCCTCTCGGAGGGGAAGCGGGGACACGTCCATCTCCGTCGACACCGAGGCATCCATCAGAGAAATGAAGGTAAGGCCTCGACTGACGGGCGGCCCGGAGGAGCCTTTCCTGAAAGTCAGGACAAGTAAAGTTCCAGGGACTCCTCAGTCCCGTCTCCCCACCTCCGAGACCCAGCCGCCCACCCTCCCCAGGGAGACCTGTGCCCGCCCGCCACCTCCGCCCATTCCAGGCAGACGGGTGAGCCGCCCTGGGCCTCCCCAGCACCTCACATGCGGCCGCACTCAGTCTGCTTTTTCCGGAAGGTGTGGACACGGTCATTCACCGCCACAGCCCTGGCGTCCCTCGCCCTCTGCCCAGGTGGGGCCCGCCCTGCTGTTTGCTCTGGAACACCGGGCGGAAGAGTGTGGTGACCTTTCTTCCTTGTTCTCGGTCACCTCCTGACACTTGGCACAGCCCTCTCTGTGTGAGAGAAAATCTCCCTGTGTGCATTCCAGAGAGAGGGAGACCTGGGGATGCGGAGGGGTTCAGTGACTAGAACTTTGAGAGCAGAGCTCAGGCCAGGGGCAGACGTAAGAGCAGAGATGGCTTCACTGGGAGGTGCCTCCTAGTCGTTAAAACTGGTTTACAGGGAACGGACTGCCTGTGGGGTCTGGACCGCGGGGTAGCCACTTGCCAGGAGGCCAGAGCGGGGTCCAAGCCTCTGCCGCAGTGCACTGGGCAGCCCCGCAGACGCCTTCCACCTCCGTTGTGTGCTGTCTCCTAGCTTTCTGATGCTCCCCCGAAAGTGCCCCAGTCCAGTCCTCGGCCTCCTCCAGCCTCTCAGCCCCTGGCTCTTTGCCACCACCTGAGAGTTTGCGGCTATGCTCGCCGTCTCTGCAGTCAGCTGTGAGCACCCGCCGCGGTCCAGCGGGGTGCGTGAGCTCCCAGACTTCAGGCCCGGGAAGCGGGTGAACCAGATGGCCTCGCTGACTTGTCTGGAGTAGCCGCGTGACGAGGGCGCCCAGGCTCCAGTGAAGGGTTAGACGTGACTAGAGCAGCGTGTCCATTTTCAGAAGCTCGTGGGCCTGTTTTACAGAGTGGCATGCAAATGCCCCGTGGGACACCCTGACGTGTTCTCTTTATGATGTCGAGTTGCAGACTCCCCAGCCAGGAGAAAGACGCAGACGTGGAAGAGGTTGAGAGAATCGTCTCTTTCTTTGCGGTCTCAGTCCACTTCTTTCCATTGACACCGTTTGCCTTTTCTGCCATTCCCCCAGGAGCTCAGTGAGTTAAAGGACCAGATTCAGGATGTAGAAGGCAAATACATGCAGGGATTGAAGGAGATGAAGGTACCAGTGCACGGGTGTGGCTCTGGGTACTAACCCAACTGACCGCAGAGCGGCCTGAGTGGGGCTGGAGGCTCGCGGGAGGCAGGGTTGCAGGTGCACACACGCCGTCCTCCGAGACAGCGTCCCAGCAGCTCCAGCAGCCCCAGCACCCCGCCTCTCGCAGAGCAAGGCACTAACGTCGCCCTGAGCATGTCTGTACCCACCCCTCCTGCCCTGGCGTGAAGCCAGCTCCGCCTTTCCCGGGAAGAGACTCACACACTGGAAGCAGGCTTCAGGGTTCTCGCCGTCATTATGCACAGACAGTGCTTCCCACACTCGGCTTCTTGAATGATCTGCTCTCTGCCAGTGATGCTGCCCTGACAGCTATTCATGGAAGCATCCAAATTGCTTGCCCTCTAGACACGTCACCAGTTGAAGCAGTGTCTGCACAGGTGTGCATGCCCTCGCAGCACCTTAGAGTGTGGGTGTCTGCTCTGTCTAACGGGGGCATTTTCTGCATGTCCCCTCAAAGTAAGGGGACAGGCCAGGACTGTTCTCTCATTAGGCAGCTGATGGAAGAGCATGGCTCTGGCAGTAGAGGTAAATCTGTGACTCAGTTTCCCCAAAAGTAATCTGAGTTCAGTATCACAGGAGCAGGAACAGGAGGTGACGAGTCATACGATGAATCCCTTTCATATGTGTCATCTCTCTTTAAAAAGGGGGGAATTAAACTTTTCGTTCACGTTGGAGTTGAAACAGGAGCCACAGACCCCCAGGATCAGGGGCCCCGGTGGGAGTCGCCACCCAGCATGCAGGTGCGGCCCCAACGCTGGTCTCCCCGGGCCTCCTCGGGTCCGATGCGGGAAGGCGGTGCCCACGGCACCTGCACACCAGGGAGCCTGCTCCCGCTGTCACCTCCCCCGACCACGCTGAGCGCTAACCCTGACGGCAGGTGTGAGCCCCGTGAGGCCACGTTTGCTCTTCAGTAGAGGCTTTTCGAGGACACTGGATGCGTACCTGTGTTTGCTTTCTAATGATGATTTCAAAAGTCCCACCTGGTGTCTGCAGGACTCGCTCGCAGAAGCCGAGGAAAAGTACAAGAAGGCGATGGTGTCCAACGCCCAGCTGGACAACGAAAAGACGAACTTCATGTACCAGGTGGACACCTTGAAGGACACGCTGCTGGACATGGAGGAGCAGCTGGCCGAGTCCCGGCGGCAGTACGATGAGAAAAACAAAGTGAGCTTCGGGGGGACGGAGCGGGGCAGGGGGACCGTGCGGTACGGACACGGCGGTCTGGGGCTTGCACACGGGTGGCGTGTGTGTGTGTGTGTGAGCCATGTGTGTATGCAGTGTCTACGCGCACACACACGTGCTTTAAAGAAGGGATCTGCACCTGTTCAGAAAGTACAGACAGGTGAGAACACCATGGTCGGGGCTCCCCTGTGGCTGAGGCAGCTCAGGTGCCGACCATATAAAGCCTACAGACCCACAGACCTGAGGGCTGTGTGTGGACACACACGCCCACACGTGTACACAGGCACACGCATGTGCACACATGCACCGTATTTATTCGATTCTATGCCACACCCTAGCTTCTCCAGAGCTTTTCATGAAAAGTTCAAAAGTGAAAAACAGTAAGATCTATTGACAAAGTCACCTTCAGGTGTAAGCCACACCCGATTTCCCCGAGACCTTGAAGTGGAAAAAAAAAAAGTGCAGCTTAGAATCGAATCAATACGGTATATACCTTACTCTTTGCCGAAGGACAAACCGCTGACGTGCGCCCTTGCAGTAACTAGACGAGAGGCAGTCTTGCTGGGAGAACGTGTGTTGACATGTGAAATAAAAGCAGAGGCAGGAGCCGCGTACCTGTAAAAGAAGCGGCCTGCTTGGGGAAGGCCCGACGGGCGCCTCAGCATTTTCCAGATTTTCCTTCTGTCGTCTCTTAATGCCACAGAGAGATGGCGATACAGTTTTAAGAAGAAAATTCCTTTATTTTCTGCTGATTGGGAAAAGACGCAAATGCTCCGTTTAAGAACTGGAGAACTTCGGGAAGCTCAGAGAAGGGAGTCTTCCTGGGCTTTCCTTGAGAACCTGGGAGCCAGTGCGGCGCGAGGCCGCCACAGGCAGGCGGCTGGTCGTTGGGTCCGGGCTTAGACGTTCCCTGTGAGATGCAGAGCGCCGTGGACTTGATTTTCTGATTTTCAGGAATTAATTGCTTTATCCAATCCTAGAACAGCGTCCATTTTTTCAGTTGCTGAGATAAACATAATGTGGTTTGTGACTAATTGCCGTCATTTTTTTAAACTAAGAATGTGTCCTGGAACCCCCAAGGGTAAACACCGCCGTTAGCAGTTCAAAGGCCTCTTCCTGCGGCTGCCGGAGAACGGAGTTGGAAGCTGAACAGGGGTTTCAGCCACAGGTTCCTGACTCCGAAGGGCGGTGTGGACACAGGAGCTGAGGCTGTGCTGCCCTGTGGAAGGGGGCTGAGTGCTTGCTCAGCCTGGAATGTGCTTGTTCAGCACCAGCTCAGGCGCTGAGACCCCCGCACCCAATTCCACAGATGGCCACCCCTCGGGCAGCTTCCTGCCGCAGCCTCAGGGTCCCAGTCACCCAGACTCAGAAAGTGGGTGAGCGCAAGCTGAGACCTACCAGGTCCATGTGTGCCCTGCTGTCCCCTAACTGATGGCAGTTCAGTGGCACCAGACCTTCACCAGGGGTGGCACCACCATGACTGGGCTGAGAGGGAGACCATGCAGGGATCTTACTGGGAGGAGTGACTGTGACAAGTGCTTCGTTGACCCCGGAGGGGTCCCGTCGCTGCTAATGAGAGCCGCTTGCAAGGTGGACCATATTGTCCCCTTTTTCTCCTGAAATCAGGCGTGGTTTTATTAGGAGTCCTTTGCAGAGCTGCCTCATCCGGGCTCTCAGCACAGACCCTGGGGAGGCACAGGCCCCTGGGTGGCCCCGCAGCCGACCCACAGAGAGCTCAGTCACGTTGACTCCTCGGGTTAACGGCACAGAAAATCACGCGCCTTCCAGAGTCCAGAGAAATGGCTGGGGTGCTCGAGGCCTGGAAAGCGTGATGCGTGGACACAGGCCATTTCACTGGTTCGGGGTAGATGTCGGTCATGGAAGCAGGACCGAGAACGACAGGAAGCGTGACTGTCGGCCTGCACTCTGCCCCGCAGGAGTTCGAGCGGGAGAAGCACGCCCACAGCGCACTGCAGTTCCAGTTCGCCGCCGTGAAGGAGGCCCTGAGGCAGAGGGAGGAGATGCTGGAGGTGAGTCCTTTCTTCCGTGTGTCTTCGTTCTGTGTGACTTCGGGGCATCTTGTCGCTCTGCCCTAGGCTCCCAGGTCTAGTCAACACCGGGTGCTCAGGCTGAGCTGTGCTTGTCGTGAGGACGCTCGCCTTGGGATGGGTTGGGGGTCTTTGGGGGGTGGCAGACAGTGACGCCCCTAGGAGACCCAGTGCTGATCCTGGGGCCTCTGGTGATGCCACCGTACATGGAAGGAGCCTTTGCAGGTGCGATTAAATTAAGGACCTTGTGCACACCTGGTGGAGCAGCGGTTTAGTCAGCCTCCTTCGGCCAGAGAGAACAGCCCACATGCATCTCAAGGACCCAGGCTCATGTCCCAGGGCCAGTGTGGAGCAACCAAGATGTCCAGTGAAATAAAATAGAGTACTTCTTCCTCTTGTCTCTACCTGCCTGCCTGCTCTCCTTCATTCCTGCCTGTGCCTTTCCTTTATCAAAAATTTAAAAATTTAAGGACCTTGTAATGGGAGATGGCCCTGAATTATAGGGCGGGGGACACAGGGTCCTGAGATGAACTGCAGTAGGGTCAGAGACAGGCATGGAGATCTGTGAGGGGAGCCCAGGAATGGGGCGCCACTAGGAGCTGGGTAAAGGGAGATGCAGCGTCCCCCCAGCACCCCCAGAAAGAGCACACACCTGGCCCCAGAACTGGTGCTGGGGGATTTCCAGTGACCATAGGAGAGACAGCTAGGTCCTTAACTTGTAGACTGTCTCAGTAGCATCAGGTTTCTCCCTGCACGTCTTGAAGCTGGGGTACGGGGTGGGGGTCCCCACTTGCTGAGGCTGAATTCTGCCAGAGACACCGGGGTGGTGCTGACACTCCCTGGTGCTGGCTGTCTCCACGGGCCTGTGGTCACCCTGCTCCAGTGCCTGCTATCTAACCCTTCATCTGCTTTCTCTCTGTCTGTCTATCCTTCAGGAAATCCGACAGCTACGGCAGAAACAGGCGAGTTTTATCAGGGAGGTTTCTGACCTTCAGGAAACAGTAGAGTGGAAAGACAAAAAGATAGGGGTAGGCCTCTCGAACCTCTGAAAACCCCTCGCGGGCAGTGTGCTCTGCACCTGTGGTTCTTTCAGAAGCTTTGGTTTGCACGCGTGCTCGTGTGAGTGTGCATGCGGCCGGCACGTGACACAGAGGCACCGTGTTAGCAGGTGCTCCGGCCACCGGGCTCGGCGCCAGGGCGAGGCCAGCACCCCAGCCGGAGGTGCTCTGGTCAGCCGTAGCCAGGCTCTGCCCCTGGAGGGACGCACCCAGATGCCTGAGTCCAGCCTCTAGGAGCCCTTGTCCAGAGCCCCACCCCGGGGTGAGGAGGCTGCTAAGGGACAGCTGCCCCCACAGATTCCCATCTTGAAATGGAGATTTCACCAGAAGAGGCACCCCACCCGCATGGAGGGGTGCTGAGCCCTTAGAGCCCGGCTGAGGGAGCTGCTGGCCTTCACGGTGACCCGGGGGACCCTGCGGCACAGTCCGGGGTCTGCGTGTGGCCACGCAGCTGCCCAGCTGCCCCGACCGCGGGATGTGCCCGCCGCGCTGTTTGAGGTCATGTCCTCGTGCGTGTTTGCATTCAGACACTACGCTGCTCGCAGGCAGGCGCCAGGGTCCGCGTACAAAAGCAGTCTGCTGCTAACTTCAGAGTCCTGGTGGATGTCCTGCTGGGGGACCCCTTTCAGGGGGGCTGTGCTTCTGCTAATCCTGACAGCGCTGCGAAGCCGCAGGCTAAGCTGGAACGTAACCCAGAGCCCCGCGCGTGCCGGGGGTGTGAGCAGCCGCGCCGCCTGCCTTGCATGAGGGAGGGAGGCCCGGCGACAGGCATGCGTGTGTCGTCCTGCCTCTTCCGCCTGACGCCTGACCCCGGTGCGCACTGGACGGGTCCGGCCGCGCCGCCCTCCCGCTCACCTGTGCGAACCTTCTCTCTGCTCTGCTGCACACCCAGGCTTTAGAGAGGCAGAAAGAGTTCTTTGATTCCGTACGGAGTGAACGCGATGACCTTAGAGAAGAAGTAGTGATGCTGAAGGAGGAGTTAAAGGTACGGAGCCCACGTGCCGGTGAAGCCCCCAGTCAGGTGACGGCGGCACAAGCCAGACCTCGGCACGGAGTGGGCACCGGTTCATCGCTTCCATGTCGCTCGTTTTAGTCATTAATGAATGCAACCCTCGGGCTCTGGGGCCCACCCCTGTGAAGTCTGAGCTGCGGGCTGGAGACCAAGGGCTGTGGGAGGAAGAGGGGGTGCCGCTACCTTCAGACGCTACAGTGTCGCTGATCTTGAAACCCTCATTTTCAAAAACTTCTTGACATGCTGTCTGGATTTTTTCAGACTCACTAGTAAATTCTCCAGGGGGTGACAAAACCAGAGCAGGTATTCGTTCCCTTACTTACCGTAAGGCTCAAATGTAAGGCTTGCTCTGGCTGAACCGTGCAGTGTGGGTGATGCTCACGCTGGGTCTTAGGAAGGTCCGCGTCCCCTCTGGCCACGTCCAGGGTGGTGGACACCAGGTTAGAGAGCCAGTCGGGGTGGGGCGGGCCTCTCACCACTCTCTGGAGGCAGAGCTGAGAGCACAGGGGCTGAGGACCTGCTTGGAAGCAGGTCCCTCCCAGCAGCTTGTGCCCAGGCGTCATGGGCAGAGCACTGAGGTTCCCCATGGGACTGCTGCCCCCCAGGGCAGAGAGTCCAGTGTCAGCACAGTCTGAGCAGAGAGAGCTGGGCAGCGGGGGCCCTCGGGCTGAGGCCTTCAGTGTTCCACCGTGGAGTGCGCCTCGGGTGACTTCCTTCTGAGTACGCCAAACCTTCCTGCCAGTTCCTTCTTTAACATCAGGTCCGCCCATTCCTTTCTGAGCTCCTCCATGGCTCTTTCTTTAGCTCTGTCTCTTTGGAAAGAATGCAGCCGGGGTTTTTAAGGCAGGACCCTGGGCAGCGAAAGGCCTGGTGCCGCACTTGGTGGCAGCCACAAGGGTCACCCCCAGTTAAAAAAGATGGGGAGTGTTGGGTTTGCATTGCAGACAAGATGCCGACTGAAGCACACGGGATCAAAGTGTCCCTGAAAGACACCCTATGTGCAGATAGGAGGGTCAGGAGCGCCTGCCTGGAACGTCTGTCTCTATTTCCCTCTGCTTCAGGAGAAGGGGTTTTTCAATTATGTATAAAATAACTTAACCTGATCTCATGCGGTGAGTAGGATGACGAGCCTGTTTTTGTTCCCAGAAACATGGAATAATCCTAAATTCAGACATAGCTACTAACGGAGAGACCTCAGATGCCCCCCATCACGTGGGGTACCAGGGCCCCACCAAGACAACAAAAGAAGAGTTCAACGCTCTGACGGCGGCCAGGGACGGCACACTGGGTGAGTGAGCGTCTGCTTCCTCCAGGGCCTGATGGCTCCCTCAGCACCGGTCCCCCCCCATGCATCACCAGGCTGACACTCATCACTGGTCATTAACAGTCACGCAGCATGCCCTCTGTCCTGTCCCCTGGGGGGCTTCTAGTCCCCCTCGTGTGTCTGGAGCGTGCCTCTGCTCGGGGCTCACCGCCAGTGGCTGGAGGACACATTCCTTTTGCTTTTCAATGCAACTGAGAAGGGAGATAGTCTCAGATTAAGTGACAGTTTGACAGAACTATTTGGTTTCCCTCACATGTGTGTCGTGTGACTTTAACTTCCGCGTTAGAGAATTGTCGGGGAGCAGGACAGTGGAGGCGGAAAGTTCGTTAGTGGACTGAGCCTGCAAGTGCGGCGTCAGGCTTAGAGGGAGGGAGGTGCTGGGCAGCAGATTAGCGCTGTCAGGTGCCATTGTCAAGCTACCTCCAGAGAGGGACAGCAGCTCCTGGCGGCGGGGGAGGGGACAGCAGCCCTGGGTGGAGCGTGAGTGGGCGTGGGTGGTGTTTCTTACTAAGAAGAGTCTGAATATACTTGCCCCTTGATCACAAGGTTATTCCTTTGCATGTCGCACTTTTGCTTCTGAAAATATAAATTTGCAAATATCTGAAAAGATTCATCGATTCCTATTTGTCTTAATCTTTGGCTTTGGAACAAGCCTTCAGAGCTGCGTGTAGCCCAGAGCTGCTGCGCCCCCATCAGGCCTCCCTGGTCCTGTCACCAGGTGTCCTCGGCTTTTACAAGAGGCTGGAAACAGGACCTTCACTCCCACACAGAAACTTCCCTCTTCCTCTTTATTCTGGAGACACAGAGGCCTGTAGGCCCCAGCGTCTTGGGACTTGCGTCCCCTGGTGGCACCTCATATTCTTTATTCCTGTTAAAGAAACAGCATTTCCATCGTCTAAGTGGTGACAAAACAAGGTAGATTGATTCGCTTCCATCTCACTATCATATCAGCTGTCCGAAGCGCTTTGGTCAGGCTGCTAGTGTTCAGTGGCGTATCTCATAATCTGGGGTGACTGCTGTGAAACTAACACTTAGAGAACTAGAAAGCTCAGTTTTGTAAGTGATCTCCACGTGGTTGGGATCACAGATCCCATCAGTAAAGAATCATGGGAGCGTCCCCAACATGCCTATTTATTTTAAGTGTATATCTCTCTGATATTTCAGTAACGACATGTACATTATAAAACGTGCGATCATAGAAATTTCAGGAAGTGAAGCAAAACTAGCTGGAACTGGACGTCTCGCACCTTCCCCCGCTTTCCCTGGGAAAGGGAAGGCGCCACGTGGAGACAGCTGAGTTAGAGAGCGATCGACCTTTGATCTCCAGTAATGTCATGTCTGACATGCTGGAGCTTTGCTTAGATGGAGAATCCAAAATATAAACTGCTCTTCCCAAAGCAGTAACGTGTTCTTGAATTTGCAACTCTGATTGAGGAAGCGTCCGTGTGTGAGCTTCAAGCATTTGCCTCCCCCTGGACCCCCCGCCCCTCCTGTCTCGGGGCCAAGCGAGGAGCCGAGAGCCAGGCTGCTTTCCAGAAAGGTTAGGTGCTTTGGTGGCAGAGCTTAGATTTCTTTATATCTTACATGAGCTAGTTCAACAAGTGCCTTCCTTGGCCTTAACCTAGAGACTGAGTTTCTGAATCTTCCTTTTAAAAAGTCTGTGAAAGCCCCTTTTCGGGCTGTGATCTCCAGCGCGCTGGGCGAGAGCCAGCGGCCCAGACGCGTCTTGGAAAGCGGAACGGAGGCCCGTGGCCCCGGTAAACCCACCGCTGGGAGGACCTGACGGCCCGATCCAGAGTGCTCTGTCTGTCCAAACTCACCTGCTGCTTTGAGACTCAGTGCACACGGGGGCTCCCGCACCCCCCTCGCCGGCGAGCCAGGGCCGTGGGCCTCCTTGGCTCAGACCTTTGCTAACGCGATGCCTGCTTCACCACACTGAACTGGCAGGTCCTGTGTCCCGTGCTTCTTGGGTGACTCTTTCTCCTCTCTCTTTAGGAATGGGGCTGGGGGAGATGAGAACACATGTCTGTATTTTAACGTCTTGTACATGGCCACCGCATCATGGGGCCCCTTCAACTTTCTCAATGGTCTTTTAGGAAGAGCCACTGAAGCAGAGGTGAACAGTGCAGGTGTGGCACGTGAGGGGAAACGAGAGCGCGCACAGACTCTCGAGCAAGGACAGCGCCAGGCGGACGCAGGACAGGAGCGCGTGGACACAGAGGTGGTCCATCCTGCTGAAAAGGTCAAGGAGCAGACAACCTCTGAAGACCGTGCCCCCTCCCTGGGGACATTAGTACATGCCACAGGCAAGCGACAGTCTCAGAGCCAAATTCCAGAGCACGCCGCCTCCCTCGGGTCCAATGAGGTCGTAGACACGGCAGGTGATAGGACTGGTGGGTCCCATGAGTTGCTGGGTGAATCAAGCAGTGCAGTCCCGGGTCCTGTGGGGGCGCAGGGCAGCTGTAATGTCCTGGGTGTTGAAATCCAAAGTGAGGGACCTGCAGAGAAACAGGAACACAAGAACCTAGCTGCTGAAAGTGCCGTGGAAGAGGTTAACGCAGAACCATGTCAGAAGCCGGCTCCTTCGCGGACGTCGGGCGGTGGGCGGCGGAGCAGCTCCGACACCGGGGAGCAGAGGGAGGGCCTCACACAGGCTATGGAAGGTGCAGGGGTCTCCAGTTTGGGGGAGCAGGTGGGCACAGTGGCCTCCAGCCCCCCAGAGTATGGTGATGATGCAAGGAGTCGTGAGGAAGAGTGTGTAGTAGACACCCCAAAAGAGTCGGGCGCCTGCACAGGGGACAGCTTAGAGAAAGAGCCCGCCAGCCAGGAAGCCACTGGCCCCCAGCAGGTCCCAGGGCTGAGCTCAGTGGAAGCGGGGAGCAGTGACCAAGAGGACGGAGAGAGGGAGCAAGGACAGGAGGAACAAACCCAGACAGAAGCCCAAGCTGTCCCTTGTTCCCCAGCAGCCAAAAGCTGTCCCCAGGAGGCAGCAGGCCCGAGTACGCTAGATGCTGACAGCGAACCCCTAGACACGAAAGAACCCGATGAGGAAAAGGATGGCCAACCAGGGGAGGCCCCGGATTCCTCACAGAAGAAGACGAAGAACAAGAAAAAGAAAAACAAGAAGAAAAAATCACCAGCCTCCACAGAAGCGCTTAAAGGTGTTGACAAAGAATTGACGTTTCCAAAGTCTGGCCTAAGTGGCGCGAAGGAAGACAGGCAGGCAGAGCTGACGGAGCAAGAGCCCATTGCAGACGCACAAGAGGGGGCGACCACAACTCCCGAACAGAAATGTGCGGCGGGAAGCGGGCAGCGGGCCGCCTGTCCGGAAGATCCTCACGTGGAGTCGGATGGAAAACGTCACCACAACGGCTGTGATGGGAGCACAGAGGCAGGAAAAGAAAGAGCTGCCGGGGACGCAGTCGTTTTTGAAGGTGATACACTGCAGTCGTCAGGAGCCAGTGCCAGTGGCGAGGAGGTGGGCGAAGGTATTATCACGGATCGTGTGAAAGAAGTCGGCACCGTCCAGAGCGGCCGTGTCGACCCAGAGAATGAAGGGCAGTCCAGCAGCGCTCTGCTGGACAGTGGAAGTCCCTCGAGGGACATCAGTGCCGCCTCTCCAGCAGAAGGCGCAGAAGGGTATGTTTCAGAATATTCAAGCCAGATGGTCAGGAAGGGCCTAGAAAGCGTTAGCCTGGATGACGAGGAGTGTCCCGCACCAGTGGGGGAGTTGGGAGAAGACAGTTCAGAAAGCAAAGAAGAGACAAGAGAGGAAAATGAGAAGGGCAGAAGCAAAGAGGACTGTACCTTGTCATGAGGTGGGGCCTGAATGTCCGAGAGGGGCCTGGCCCTAACCGGGCAGCCAGCTGCGCGCACCTGTGTCTGCTGTCTCCGCTGGGAGACTGACGCGCGCTAGACTGACAGCAACGCACCGCATGCAGTCACCCACCTCAGCACCTACTCCTTCCGGACTGTTCCTCGCAGATGTCTGTCTCCTCGCTAAGGTTAGCCACCCCGATGAAGAAGAGAGACACGCTGGTTATGTATCAGGGTAGCTTCTAATGAGAGCGTTCCACTACCTACCATCAGAAAATCATGCACACTGTCCAATTCCTGCTTAAAGTCAAAATGAAAAGATGGAACATTTGCCTTAGGCTGATGGGAGTGTGGATATTCTTGACCAAGTTTATCAGCCTCTAGTGGAAATGACCAAATAGCAGAAATTCTTCAAGATTTCTGCATTGAGTGTCACTAATTTTTAATTGTCTCCTGCATATGTATATATAGATATATATAGCTCTATCTATAGATAGAGCTATAGATATGTATATATATGTACCTTCGTAATTCATTTTGGTGTGTGCATTACGCCTGTATGGTATTTTCTTTAAAAAGCAAAGAGTAGCCAAATAGTATATAAGTCACCGAGTGTGCCGTTTGCTCTCTAGGGCGGCAGTTCCCTGTTGGGGACAAGCGCACATCTTAGGGAGAGCTTCTTGCCTGCACCTCGCGTGAGGACTTATCTCATACCAGGGCTGTTGGATCTCACTGTGATGGTACCTGAATTTATATTGTAGGAGATTTTAACTTCACTTCATGATGATCATGAACCACATGTATTTTATACAAGGTTTTGTTGTTTTTCTGAAAGAGATGTATGTTGAAATCTCCTACAGCAGTGTTTGCATGGGGGGCTCATTTCTAAAATTTACTTCTTTAACCTTCAAGTTATTCCTTACTGTCTAACCATTATTCAAAAGAACAGTTTATTAAAGGATACTGTTCTTGTGCAAACTGCTCATTAGACTCTAACAGATATTTTAAATAGTTCAGTCATTCACTTTTCGGTATTTTGGTATAAATGAGTTCAAATGTTATTTCTTGGTGTCTTCTTATTGGGAAATTCTTGTTTTGATCTTCCAGAAGGAAATATATTTTTTCTATGTAAAGCTGTATTTAAAAAAAAATTATAAAGCTAAAGAAAAAATTGTAAAATAGTCATATCACAAGGAAATGTACATCGCGAATCCCGTTGACATTTTATGAGGGTACGTGAACTCCTATTACTGTTACAAGATAGAATTGAGTGCAAAAATGGCCCAGACCTCAATGACATGTGAGGCAGACATGGGCGTTACTGTGGAACTGAAATAAACACATTGTGTAATTTTACACGCCTGTGCTTCCGCTCTTTGGGCTCCTGAACTCGGGCTGCAGCTGCTGCTGCAGGCACTTCTTTAGAGAGAAATGTCTGTTTTGGGTTTGCTGATTCCCACCTCGTGGGCCTGGCTGCGCTCTCCCAGCAGCGACGGGGCTCTTCCTGGGCATCTAGACGGGGCTGGTGCTGGGCCACCCCCAGGAGAGTGGAGACGGTCTTCCCTGAGAACCTGCTGTGCGGAGGCCCAGCTGAGACAGAGCTCCAGCTGCTCTGCCACCGTGAGCCCAGCTCGCGTGTTGTGCAGAGCGTGGCGGAATCGGCGGCCAGGTTGCTCACGGCACAGCCGCTCCTCGGCGGGGGCTGGAGAGGGTTCCTTAGATGTGTTCCGTCTGAGGAGGCACTGTGGGCCTCTCCTCTGGTGCCATGTAAATAGGAAAGGAGGCTTGCTCAGGAGTCACGTCCAAGGGTCACAGCAAACTTTATGGGGCCTCCGTTGACAAGTCTCACTTTAATGAAGCTGCCTTCACCCTGGAAGGCAGAGCGGGAAACCGCTCCCGTCTCCTTTGACAGGATCCCTGGGAAGGGATCCGACCACCAAACTCTCCAGGTGGCAGAACCATCAGAGCATACGTTCTTTTCTTCCGTGTCCCACGTTCTCATGTTCCTCAATAGCACACCTGGGGGCATCATGATGACGGCATCCCTCAGGCTGGCCAGCCGTCCGTTCATTTACCTGCTAAATGCGTTTGATCGCTTTCTGTGTGGAAGGCTCTGGGCCAGTGAACCAGCAGAGGGCCCAGCGCCTAGTAGGAGCGGATGCTAGGTGTCCGAAGCTGAGCAACCAAGAAGAGGATTCTGAAGAACCCCACCTTTCCTGGGCCACCTAAGAGCCTGCTGTGAGCCCCAGTGACTCTGCTCAAGGGCAAAATGACAATAGAACCTAGCAAGGCAGAGCCCTTCTGCGAGGGGGAAATGCTCGCCTTAGGTGTGTTCTGTCTGAGAAGGCAGGGATCGAGGAGGTGCTAGACTCCGACTCGGAAAAGTTGTCTGTTACCCGCCTCTCGAGGACAGAGAAAACGTGGATCGCTGACAGCTGAGGTCACACTCTGGGGTGCTTCTCAGCTCCACAGCAGAGCAGGGCTGCAGCCTGTCACTTGTCAGTGAATCTTCCTTCACACGTGTGGTGAAGGGTCATTGTGGGCAGGTGTGGAGCAAAGGGAATGGGAACTGAGAATTTTGGATTCCGGTAGAGTAAGAGTTTAGAGTTAGAGTTTAGCAGTCGCATTTTGAAAAAGCTTTCAAGAGGGCGATGTCTCCCACGGAAGGTTTTCTAGAAGGTGTGTATTTCCAGTTACTGGGAAGCGTGGTTTACATTTCTACGGTCTCTGACCCCTGGAATGCCGCTCCTGGGGGTCCACGTGGTTTGGGCCTCTGTGTCTGCGGACAGACTCCTTTCCCAGGAGCCACACTCTAAGCTACCAGCGGGGGCATGGAAAGGACACACAGGAAGATTTATTCCAAAGGTCCAGGCTCTGGAATAGTGTGTGCGGGGCGTGTTCTGTTCAGAATACGGGCTGTCTCGTCTGATGACCGTACAGCGAGGCCTCTGTCATCGGAAGGAAAACCATTTTTCCTGCCCCCTCACCCCTCCACACCCCTCCTGTCAGACGTCCACCCTCTCCAGCTGTGAGCGGCTTTCGCTCCTCATCTCTGAGCCGCTCCCATGCGGACGGATCGGGGGCTGTGAGCAGGGAAACAGCGTCTCTCGCAGCTGTCTCTGTCTGCAGGGACCACTCTGGCGGGGGAGGCTGGAAAGTGACCAGGCGGTCCAACCGAGTCAGGAGGGAGTGGAGACAGCTGTGCTGGGCAGAGGTCTCAAGAGACCTCCGACGCTGCTCCATTATCTTTGTGAATACGGGGCAGGGAGGCCGCCCTCGACGGCGGGGCGAGGACACGGCCCGCGATGGCTGGAATGACCGCCTCCCTCGCTTCCCAGATTGAAAATTCTTCTCCTGATTGTCCAGTTCACGAGTGGGCTGCTCACCCTCCCGGTGTGTGGCTCCTGACAGTCGGGCCGGAACCTGCCCTTTCAGTTGTGAGAGCCACATGGAGCGCTAAGGACACGTGGCTAATGACCAGGGAACTCAAGGGCGGTGGGGCTTGCTGCACACTGGACAGACGTCACGGCCTGTGGTGACGACGGAGGAGTCTCTGGGCCCAGATGGTCTGCCTTGTCTCGCCACTTCATTTACAAGTGCAGTTTTGTAACAGTCTCCCCGAAAGAAGTCAAGCAGCAGCTCCGTGAACGTACCGGCATCAGCCAGCGCTGTGCTTGAGATGCCCGCCTGAGCCGTCTGAGGCCTCGCTTCCGAATCCTCAGTCGTGCCCTTCCGTGAACGGTGGGTGTCGATTTCCGCAACGTCGGCCGCAGACCGAGACGAGCCCGCGTGTGAACGCGGCTTGCGGGCCCCTGGGTAGCTCGCGCGCTCGGCACAGCGCTGTCCGGCGATGAACCAGGCTGCAGGGCTCGGCGCTGGCCGGCGCGGCGTTCGTTTCCTCCGTCACGTCAGATAATGGTGCTGCCTCTTCTTGTCCGCTGTCTGAAAACTAGGGGTAGCCTCCAGTTTTCTTTAAAATGTCCCTGCTTCGCAGTTTTTCGTGTTCTCACCATAAGACCGAAAGACAGATCATCCTTATTTTTGCTTTGAAGCACTCTTACTCCCTCTTTCACGTTTACTCGTTACTCAATGTCTACGCTATTTGAAGTCGTCTAAAAATAAAAATGAAAAATTGGACAAGATGTACGTAAGCTTTGAGATCATTGTGAAATTCAGTGTTTCCTCGGCGCCCACATGTCGTATAAGGGAAAAGAAAGCACCATGGCTAGTCATTCTGCATAAAAGCGGGGTTTCTAACAACTAGGGTGTCAGTGCTGGGCGGGTCCTGGGAGGGGAAGAAGGCCTGTGAGGATCCAGTGGACTGTTGTACATTAAAATGGATTGAAAAGAATCATATCATGATACCATGTTTATGATTTTTCTTTCTGTTTGTCTTACTATTTTTAAAGTAACAACCTAGGAATGAACATCCAAAAAAGCATGTCACTCGGGTGGGAATGTGGATAAATGATTTCTTAATGAAAGCAAAGGTGCATTTCATACGAATGATTTCCATTCCACGTGGCTCACAAGAGCTGGTGTGTGTGAGGGTCCTGTCCCCTCGACAGTGGGAGCCTCAGACGGGAGTCCAGGGCCTGGTCCAGTGGTCTGGGTTTTGGTCTGGAAAAAACAAACCAGGTCAGTGACTGGGGGTTTGCCCCTGAGGCTGCGGCTGCACTCGGGAAAGTCGGCAGCAATGTGGGCCTCGGCCCCTCACCCCGGGAAGAGGAGGGTGGGCATGTCCACCGTCGGGCCTCGTGGTGACGGGACCGGGTGCAGAGCTGCTAGAAGCCTGCCAGGCGCGGTGAGATGCAGGACGCATTAGCCCCGCTGTCGCCGTCACGGGCTCCCGATTTCGCCCGCACCAGACCTCCCGGGCCTGGTCTGCTCCCCCGTACGCTCATGATTAAATTGCCCGACGTCCCTTCAGAGAAATGTTTGCAGGCGCTCTAGATCCTCGTGCATCTGCACCCTGTATCTGCAGGGCCCAAGGACAGAGGCCAGCACGGTCCCTCCCTCTTCCTCCAAAGAGTAGCAGCTCTTGACGGGGTGGTAGTTAGCAGCATGGTCCATCTGACATGGGCGAGTCTGAGAGAGAACTGGGAAGACAACCCTCCCGACTGCCGACCTCAGAGGCCAAGGTCAAGGCCACTGACAGTGTCGGTGGCTCCTCGTGATGCACGTGCGGACCTTGTAACCACGTGCAGCGCGAAGCCTGTGAGATCTTGTGTTGCAGTGCGCTCTGGCCCGGAGCCCTTGCATGCTAACCCCGAGTAGAGGAGTTTGCATGCGGCCGGACGCGGCCTACGAGACGAGCATGCTCTGGCGGGTTGCCCGACGCCCGTGGCTGCGCTGCTGCCAGCCCTGCCTGTGTGTGGCCTCACTCGCTGTGGTACGTGTGTGACCCCCATCATCAGTCCCACTAACCCACTGCCCACCTCGGGTTCGCGCTGGGCGGGAAGGCGCCGTGCGCGGGTTCACCTAAACTGTGTCTTTCTGATTTCTTTAGACATCAGGTTGAAAAAGCTTGTTGATGAACGGGAATGCTTGCTGGAGCAGGTAACTCTCTCTGTTACTCCACGGAGTCTCGAGCTGGGTCCCTACCGCCTCCAGGCTTCCCCTCCTCACCTCTTGCTTCCTCGAGCTCTCTGACATCTCCATCCTGAAAATAATAATCCCACCAATGAGCGTCTCTAATGCTTATCCAAAGAGAGCATCCAAAGTTAGCGAGTTTTCAAGAGGCTGCCTTGGGACGGAATGTGGTGCATTCTGCCGAATCGCTCCTTAAAATACGTATTTTTTAATGCAACTGTTTGTTTTTTTTTAAGAGGAAGGAAAGCTGGCTGGCAGGAAGGAGGGAAGGGAGAGAGAGGGAAGAAGCATATTTATTGATTTGTTCATTCTTCGGTTGTGGGCCCGGCCCTGGGTCACAACCCAGGTCCCTGGGCTTTGCGTGGTCGACACCCTGTTTGCGCTGACTTAGCGCCCGAGCCGCAGGGTGTCCCTTAAATACCTGTTGATGTAGATTCTAGATGCACCACCGAGGCCGGGCACAACTGAGTCGTTCCAAAGGCCACTTCTCTTACTTCAGCTGGTTCACAGAAGTCAGTTTGGGGGTCTCAGCCACGGCACCCCTTTCCAGCACGTATTTCTTTGTTCTAGCTGCTGGAAGTCATTAACGGTGGTTTACCTCCTACCTGAAGGGAGACCAGCACTGCTTTCTTCTACGTAGGACACTCAGTAAATCGTCCCACAGTCACTGTCTAAGGAAACCCAGTTCCTCTTAGTTTCCCACTTGAGCCTCATCAAAAGCATTTGCCTGGCTTTTCGTAATTAATGATTTTGCGAAGGTTCTCTTGAAGTTCCTGCCGTCTTTTCAAATCACGTCTCCGTTCCAATTCTGCACATGTTTACTAAAATCGGCGTGTGCCCGGGTTGGCGAGCATTTGGGGCCTGCCCTGCTGAACTGGGCCGTCTCCCAAGTCCTCAGAGACTGAGACTGACAGATCGGGGCTGGGTGCCTCCCCCTTAGACACTGAGAAATCCTGCAGCCGCAGCTGTGAGCTCCTGTTCCAACGACATGTTTCTTTCTCAAGAGGGAGGAGGGCCACCTTCCTGCAGGTGACAAACCCATGACGTGATGGGGGCTGAGGAAGCACACAGGTCCTCTGGGGACAGTCACAATGCTTCTGTGCCTGGAAGTCCCCAAGGGACCCTTCCTGGCTTCTTGGTGAATAAAGCAAAGGTGACCGGCCTCTGAGATAAACACGGCAGCTTTTTATGCACAACCTCCCCTGGTTCAAGAGGATGTAGCTGTCCACCAGTCACAAACTCATTCCTGCCCGATATGATCAAGCCGACTTCATTTTCATCCATCCGACTCTCGTTAGCGGCAGGTTTTTCATTTCCTCTTCTGGGCAGGCTTCTGCATCAAAGGAGAGACGCCCTGTCTTTCTGGTGGCTTCTAGGGTGCATTGTAACCTTTTCCACATTTGTCTCACGTGAATCTCTGCACACCTGTCTCTGGCACCGGAGACAAACCCCAGTAACCTCAGGGCAGCACCCGACTGGTCTTCCCTTTACACGTGCGGTGTTCAGACCTGCTCCGAGTCGAGGCGTGAACACTCTTTATCGATGGGTCTTTCAGATCAAGAAGCTCAAAGGGCAGCTGGGAGAGAGACAGAGGAATGACAAGCCAGACCACCTGCGCCCCGAAGATGACCTCTTAGAAAACGGGACAGGCCTGCACACAATGGACCTGCAAAGTAACGTCCCCCAGGGCCGGAATGCCGGGCGGGGAGGAGACACGCTCTGTGGCAGAGATGCTGCGCCCCCCAGAAGCCTTTGTGCACCAAACCGCCATGGTGCTTTGTGGGGAAGGACAAGGAAGGGCAGGTGGGCCAGGGAGGGTCCATCTGAGCCTGAGACTAGAAGAGTTGTCCCCAGCACCCAGCCAGATCCCGCCACATGAGGCGCGTCCCTCCCAGGAGACCGGACAGGGGCTTAAGGTAGAGAAGGGAGCACAGTGGGCGCCTGCCCCGGGCCCCGCTGTTTCCTGTCTCCTCTGCTGCAGGCGTCCCGCCTGGGCTGGGGTGCGTGGAGACGGCCTCCATCTCTGCCCAGCAGTGTGGGCCACAGGCCAGAACTTAGATTTCAAGACCATTCTGAAGTAAGGGCTTGGCTCCCAGTACTCTGGTTTCACCGTGGGAAAAGCCTAGAGCTTAACGCCTTTTCCTTCCCTTTCAACCTTCAGGAGACGCCAACAGACAGATCAGCGACCTCAAATTTAAACTCGCGAAATCGGAGCAGGAGATCACGGCGTTAGAGCAGAATGTACGCGGGCCTTGGAAGGGTCATGGGCGGCTGCACTCACCACTGACTTCCGTTTTCTCAGCTACACTGCCCCCGCCCCCGAGGGACTGGATGACGAGCTGAGGTCCCGAGGACACTGGGAGAGTCCCACCAGGAGAGTGGGGACGGGAAGGCCACGATGGGGACGGGACCGGGATGTTCTAGCAGCTCCACCGGGATGTGGGTCGGTGCTCGCCCCTTAAGAAAATGCGCAGCTGCAGAAAGCAAGCAGCTGCTGTGCTGAGATGTTCATGTTTTTCCTTCTCTAAGTGTGACTCTAAGTGTGAATCGGGGCACTGCTCCTGTGACGTGCGGGCCCTGGGCAGAGCGTGTCCCAGCCCAAGGGAGAGATGCAACCAGTTCTGTCGCTCCACGTGGGTGTCGGGCGCCAGAACATTGGGGAATTCTTACAGAAACAAAATGGGAACCACACTGAAAGGCGAGGCGTCTCATGGAGCCTGCTGTTCCCCAGCAGAAGGCAGGTCTGCAGGACCTGGTGGGATGCCATCCCAACCCCTGTGGCTCCTCTGAGGGTCCCTCGTGGTCCCCACCGCAGGAGAGGCAGGGCTGGCACCACCCTCCGGCATCTTTCCCACGTCCTGCAGCCCCTGCTGTCCTTGGCGGAACCATCCACCGAGGGGAGAGATGGTGCCACAGTCACCCAGGGACCCTCTAGGAGTAATGTCAGAGGAACGGAACGAGGTCCCTACCAGGCGCCAGGGCAGGGTGCACAGAAATGCGAGCAGGAGCCTCACTGGGCTGGACCCAGGTGGCAGCGAAACCTGCCAGATCAGTGACTTTTATGAGGTTGCACCCTTTGAGGCAGACACACACAGTCCACCGCGGAGAGAAAGCTGGCTTGCTGGCTTACACCTACGGTTTCCCCTTTCAGGTGATAAGGTTAGAGAGCCAAGTATCGCGTTATAAGTCGGCTGCTGAAAATGCAGAAAAAATAGAAGATGAACTCAAGGCTGAAAAACGGAAGCTCCAGAGAGAGGTAAAGTGTACAGGCTCTCTGGAGAGAGAGGCCCACAGGGACTGGCCACCCGGAGCCTCCGGGCCTCTCTGAGGGGTTGTTGGGCTGGGAGTGGGGCGGCGTCCCCAGGAAACCCGGCCTAACCGGGGCCCCCAGTCTCTTCTTGCCTCTCACTTCTCCGTCTTCGGTTTCCGGCGGTTTCGCCCTGATCGTCACGGGGCGGGTGGGCCTGCTATTCCACTCGGGTGTTGTGTGCCATTCCGCATGGATGTGTGAGGTCCCCACCCTGATGATCGGAAGTAACTCCTGGCCTTGCTCTCTGAGCTTCCCCTCAGGGAGGCCGGGGGGCCCGTCAGGCCGCCTCTCTGCAGCCCCTAGCCCGCCCCCTCGGCCTATGACAGGCCAATGGCCGTCATTCCTGCTCCTTGTCCCGGTCAGGCACTCTCGTTCACTCTGCCCTTATCTATACCTGTCGCACGGCCCTTCCGCTTCCCACCGCTGACCGCCGGAACAGGTCCCCTCTCGGGAGTCTGCTGTTGACACCTCACTGTCCCCACTGGCTGTCCCTTTTTTGAGAGACTCTTCTAATGACCCATCACCACAACCATGTGGCTGCCGTACCCCTGGCCAAGGGTCCCCACAGCACCTGCTGCCTGCTGGCCCCTCCCAGGCCCACTGGGTGGCTTTGCTCAGACCAGGCTGTGGCCCTGGCCCCGGGAGCGGCCACCCAGCCCCGACACACCTGCATCTGTTTTTGCTGCACACGCTGTGCTCACACTGCCGATTGGTGGGGACCAGCTCCTCCATCTGGCCTGCGCACAGCTCTCGTTGCTTGGTTCGTGACCTCACTTAACAGTTGGTGAGACCAGTCAGGTACCCAAGACTGTCATGTCTGGGGTCTAGTTGTTTCAGGAGAGGCAGCTTCCCCGCTTACTCCTGAGCCCAGAATATTTGGCCTCAATTGTTTTTGAATTACAAGACACACATGCACACGCACAGGTGCACACTCCTGCATAGGTCTGTACTTGTGGACTCTCGGGTCCAGGGTATCGCTGTGTCTCCCTGTCGGACTGGCCCCTTCTCTGCTGTGGTGGCGGAAAGAGACCAGTTCCAAGGCTCACCCCTCTTCTCCCCGTTCCCAGCTTCGCTCTGCCCTGGACCGAACAGAGGAGCTCGAGATGAGCAATGGCCACTTAGTGAAGCGTCTGGAAAAAATGAAAGCCAACAGGAGCGCCCTCTTGTCCCAGCAGTAAAGGCTGGTGGGACGGAGCCCAGGGGATGGGGCGCTGGACGTCGGCCTTGCTCTGCACTGCGGGGACGCAGCTTCTCACACCACCCCGCCGCCGGCACATGGCTCTGCAGCCACTGAGCTGCTCACCCGCGGGAGCCCCAGTGGCCACCAGATGCCTCTGTCTGCTGACCGACCCCGGGCTGGAGCTGGAGCTGCCAGTCACTGGATAAGCACACGGCTGGGGGCTCTGTCCCCAGTGGGTTAGCAGCCTCTCTGTGCCATTGAGGATGGTGATCAGGACAAAGAGAAACAGGGGATTGAGTTTTCTTTTCTGTGTCTTGCTTAGAATTGAGGGGACATGGTACAGTGTTGGGACTTCCCTTCGTGGCCGTATCCACAGTTCGGGGCGACTTCAGTAGTATCTCTTAGTCTACACTTTTCATGCACAGAACACTGTGGAACCACAAGCCATTACCAAGCAAAACTCTTCCACTGGAAACAAGAGATGGTCTAGACGTCAAAGTGACCTTAAGAAGACTCTTCACGGACAGCAAATGAAGCTTTTCTAAGGGATTTTTGCATCCGTTCGATCATAATACTTTTTTCCAGGGTAATTAGGCAATAGCGTCACTGAAAATGACAGCTTTTCATTTGCATTATTTAATCCTTATATTTGGAATTGAAGTTGTTAACTTCTTTTAAAGAACGTACTATTAGAAAAATAAAACGAAATGTGTAAAGACTCTAGCAATGTGGCTCTTCCCCTTTTTCCCACAGAGAATAAGCCTTGAACTGAGTGCTTATGAATTGGATATTTTGGGTCACCTTTTTATTTTTCAAGCGTGTCAATCCCTTTTTCTTGCTTTAAAATAAAGGTATATTCACAGTGATGAGAGTACACTTTTTATAAGGATTGGTACTCTGAGAATAAAAGGTAAGCCGAGGAAGTCAGAGGCCAGAGTAGAGAGCCACATCTTCCAGCACCAGGAGAGACAGACAGTGGCCGCGTGCTGATGGAGTTACTGTTGGTGCGCGTCGTGTTGGAAGTCGGGCCGGCGAGGCCAGCCAACGTTTCAGGTACTTCAAGGGCAAACTGATTCTGTGGTGACTGACAGAGAATGCTGCCGTAGGGACACGGTTGTGTGTGGATAAAAAAAAGACACGCCCAGCATGGTGCTGGGTCATGAGGGCTGTCCCCGCTGTCTGCACCCGGGAAACTCTGCACCTCAGATCTTGACGACAATCCTCCAACTTCCCATGCACACATCAGTGCCCGCAGACCTGCTACAGCTGCTGTGTATTCAAGATTGTTATTCCCTCCCCTCAGTTGGGGGGTCAGAGGTCCTCCTGACCGGTGCTCCAATAGCCAGGCTCGGGAGACCAGCTGCAATCCGGCAGGCAGATTTATTCTGAGATCAGCGAGTGGAGGAAGGAGAACGACAGTCTGGAGGATTTTGTAGGGTGAGAGGGCCAGGGCGGTGAGGGGCCGGGGGTGGGCGGGTGCAGACTCCAAGGAGCATGCTCAGACTGTTCTCTGCAGTCAGCACCCCGAGACCACTCTGCACACAGCACCTCGTGTGCTGCCGCCTGCTGCACGTGGCCCCCATCTCTGCACGTGCCCCTGCTGCACGCAGCCCCCTCTGCACACGGTGTCCACCCTCTGCACACGGCCCCCCTCCTCTGCACACGGCCCCCTCTGCACTTGGTACCTTCTGCGGGTGAGCTGGTTCAAACAGGTCCTGGGGTCCTGAGTGACATCGGACTTCATCCCGCTGCAGCATGTCTGGCTGAGTAAACACGCAGAGCGTAACTGGCCAGGGAGTCACACCAGGGCTGGTGGGGGCCCAGGTGACAAGCCGGGTGTTTTTTACAGAAACCCACTCTGCGTGGATCCCATGAGAGCTACAAACTGCAGGGGGTTTGGGATCTGCTTGTCAGAACACAGCAGGATGGGCCTGTGAAGATGTCTGCCAATGAAATTGTGCTTAGTGGGTGCAGGTCGTTCCTTGTTTCTTCAGAAACACAGTGTGTCCATCACAATCCATTCTGGGGGCCCTGGTAGAGAGCGGTTGGGTTAACTATCTCTGAAGGAGCGCAAGCCACATACTCCTGGGTTCAAGTCCCAGGTTTGGGGGAGAGCAACCAGTGTGACCAACTAAATAAAATAAATAAATGCTTCTTGCTTCTCTGTCCTCCTGCCTGCCTGCTCACCTTCATTCCTGCTGCGCCTTTCCTTTAAAAGAGCAAAAAAACAACCTTGGATGTGGCAGCCCGTCACATTCAAGGGGGAGCGTTATCGACCTTGACCCCCATAGAAATTTCACCAGAGGAATCAAATTGTAGGGCCTGGCAGGGACTCTCAGTGGCCGTGTTCAAATACAAGGAGACAGCCCCCTGAGAGAGAGCCTCTCGGGCTGGTCCACAGGCAGGCAGTGAGGGCCTGTGTGAGGCCACAGCGAGGCCGGAACCTCGTCACGCCCCCCGTGGCCCGCAGACGGCAGAGTTGACACAGTGTCCCCTGCAGGCCTGCTCTTCCTCATGGCATGGAAGCACGAGTCTGACAAGGACGTTGACTGCAGGCCGGGAGGTGTGCAGTGGCCGGCTGCTGTGTGGGCTTGGGGTTCCCCAGCCTGTGCCACCAAAGCACTACAGACGTGGAACCCGAAAGCAACTCGAGCCGTGCCCAGAGGGCGATCGGGCAGGGCACTTGTTCTCTGTCACTGAAGTGCATCAAACAGGCTGCCAGGAGGGGAGCTGACAAGTCAACAGACGAAGCAGGGCCAGGGAAACAAAGGGGCAGCCGTTCCCCTCGGTCCCCCCACTGCCCAACACGCGGAGCGCTACTTCCCCCTCCCAGAAGGCCACTGACGCCTGAAGAGGGAGCAGAAAAAAATCTGTGGGCAAGCTGTTTTTCTTTTAAGAGAGGACAGTAGGTAGGAGGAGGAGGCACTGTCATTTATTGCTTATTCATTTTTTATTATCTCCCTCCCCCGTCAGCTCTGGGTCTCTAACCCGGGTCCTTGGACTTCGCCCCAGTCACCGGCTCAGCACCTGAGCCACCAGAGCGCCCCCAGACATCATTTTAAAACCACTACACTACACCATAGAGTAAAAAGTCTGAAAAGAAGCATAGGAGCAAGAGGCGATTTGCCTAAATAATCACAACTCTGAAAGGGAGGGTCCTGGGTGAGGAGAGCCCCCTGCTTGTAGCTGCAGAGGCACAGCTAAGGGAGCAAGTACACAGATGGAAGGAAAGGGGATCAGGAGAGGGAGGGAGGAAGACAGAACGTGCTAGTCAGCCCCTAATCACGAGAAGACAGGGAAAACTAGCAACAAAGCAGCGAGTAGAGAAGAAAACTCACCCCTACGGGCTGTATGCTGATCCCCACCTGCAAGCAGAAGTTTAAGAGAAACGACTGTTGTGGGATACGTGCCCGGAAGATTCGACCCTTGCTGTGACAGAGCAGTTTACTGCCCACAGGGACCCCTCCTGTCTGTGACCTTCCCTGTGAGAACCATCCCGTGGGCGTCTGACGGGAGGCTCCCCTGAATTCTCTCTGACTGCGCTCAGGAGCCCGCACGTCCCACTCGCACCGTGACCACGGGAAGGCCAGGACACGTTGTCTTGTTCACTCCAGGGGCCCCACACTTAGGACAGCGACAGCCGCACGGAGCACAGGAAGTGGTGGCTCATGCTGCTTCCCTGTCGTGTGGCTCCGGCCAATACTAAGTCAACTGTGTCCCTAGTGTGTGTCCATGAGCCACCAACCCTAGAAAGGGCTCCATACAGCAAGAACTCTACAAACAAATACTCGGCTTTGGTGACACTCAGCTAAACCAGTCAATGCGAATGTCATTGAAATTCCTGAAGAGGACAATGGATCAGGAGGCGTTTTCCCAGCTATCTGTTCCTGGGATCGCTTCTGGAGCTCCTGGGGACAGCGCTCTGCGGCGACACTCTAGCATCGACTGCCCCGCCATAAGGTCAGGATGGAGCATGTGGGTCCGTCGCCAGAGTCCCTGCTCCCAAGGCCACTTCCGGAAGCAGCACCATCCCTCTCCGCCACGCTTTTCAAGATCGTGACCCTTCCCGGTCAGAGGACAGGATTCCATTCTTCTCCCATCACAGAAGTTCCTGGAAGCTGCAGGTTCCGGTGTTCTAGGCGCCTCTCTGCTTGTGAGGCCCAATTCAAGAGGCCTTCCAGGGCGGCCACCACCCTAGGCGCCCAGGAGCAGCCACAGTGTAACTCACCGAATCACTCGGTCCTTCATCCGTTTCCTGGATTCACTGACTTCCTTCCGGAGCCCTGTCTCTACCAGGGGCCAGTCACGCAAACTGATGAAGGTACTTTCCCTGCTTTCCAAGGAGAATAGCAGGACTTAGGTCGATGACTGTGATCACAGCCTTGCAGAATGTTTTTGACAAACCCGTTCAAATGTTTCTGAGAATGGGTGGGATGGAGGATACAGTGCTGATGACCTGCCATCTGCTGTGGTTCAGTGCTATTTGTCACTGTGGATGGAAAGTTATAAATGAAGTTTGAAAGAGTCTGTAACATAGTAAAAAGACTAACTCAACACAATGTAGGGTGTGTCGATCGCTTATGAATAGAAAAGCTATTAATAAATAATGTAATGAAAACCCATTTGTTTTCTCATTACATCTCTGAAAACTACTCCCTAAGGATAGAACCCTTAGACTGAGGAAGACAAGAATAATTTCAAAATATCATTTAAAATACTTTCTCAAACCATTAACATCACATTCTATAGTACAAGAGCAAATAGAGCATTTTTATTTAATCAGGAAGAAAACAAAGATGCCTGGTTAGCATTGTTTAGATAAGGCAACAAAAACATGGAATCATTTAAGCTATAAAAATAGCTTGGAGGTGCATCCTGGAGGAGCAGTGGTTAGGTCAATTGTCCCCAGAGGAGCAGGCCACATACCCCTGTGTTTGAGTCTGGGTCCAGGGAGGATACAACCGGTGTGAACAACTAAATAAAAATAAAATAAAGATGCTTCCTCCGCTTCTCTCGTCCTTCCTGCCTACTCACCTTCATTCCTGCCTGTGTCTTTCCTTAAAAACAAATACATATACATATGTATATAAATCAATATCTATATAAATATATATAAATCAATATCTATATAAATATATATATACATACATGGAAAGAGAAAGAGAGAGTTTGGAAAGGAGGCAAAATTTTATTTGACCCTAATGGGAAGACTACAGAATTGAGTGAAAGTGCCTTAAAGTGTTCAGATATGTGGTCAACATGGAACAGGCCAGTGACTCGGGACCCAGTCAACCCAGCCATCCATCCTGCAAAACTGAGGAATCCGTGACATTTAAGCAACACAGAGCCCGGGGACAAACAAGCTTGGCTGGGAGAGACGCAGATAATGGACTGCACCGGTTTTCTTCCAGCTGACTCTCGGGACTCACGGTCATTCTAGTCAGTTAACAGACCCGGTGGGTGCCAGCAGCTGCACAAGTCCCCGGCCCAGCGCAGCCTCCGCGCGTGGGCGCAGCAGAACGCTTTTCGGGTCAGTGGGTTCGAGACCCAGCGATCTATCCCGCGACCGTCGGCGCCGCCGGTAAGAAACCTACGCCCCTCCCACCGGAGTTCGTGCTCTGAGGACTGACGCTCGCAGGGAGAGCCGTGGACCCGAGCCCGGTGACAACCCTACCGCAGCACTGGCCAGTTAGAGCGGATGGGGCTGTGGAGGGAGCCTGCCAGTCGGATGTGAATTCCTACCAGCCTCCCAGCATCTCTGCTAACTCCCCGAATCCGCAGGGAGCAAACGACAGGAACCCACAGGATGAAAGAAATTCAGCCCCGAAAGAACAAAGAGAATTCCTTCAAGTCGGTGGAATTCTTCAAGCCACACGGTGCCAGGGTCAATCTTTTCACCTGCTTCTATGAACTATCCATAAAATGTCCCCTTCCTAGTCTGCGCACGGGGACAGCGGGGCCTTTGATGATGAAAGCTCCCCTCTCTTAGTCTATAACGCAGCAATAGGCCGGGAGGGCATGTATGTAGGTGCCGCGACAAACAGAAACGCAGCTCTTTCCGCCCACGGAGACACGTTTTCCATGTTGCTGATCGTTTCATTTTCTCTCCGAAAACCTACCAGGTCACTTCGACCTAAACACGCCTGAGAAATCCGCACTGATCATCCCAGCGCCGGGCCCAAAGATCCTGCTTCAGAGTCACGGGAGGCTTCATGCATAACAGGGAGGAAAAAAGCGCCCCCGCAAACAAAACAGCAGCAAGAACCCCAAGAAACAGAAGAACCTGTAGTAAGGAATCTGCACATTCTGCCAAGAGCGACGAGACAGGAAAGACAACCACGTGCACCGGAGAATAAACAACCGCGTAACTTTCTTCCAAGTTTTATGAATTGAATGCATCTTTCCTGGAAATGACTTGGCTTTTTTTTTTTTTTTTGCAGGTTCATGTCACAGTGATTCCAGCAGCCATCTGGAAGTTTAAAAACAAACAAGCATTGCGATTATCGTGGATGCATTTGTAAAGACATTGTGAGGCCCTGAGTTTTGGATAGTCTTCAAGCAACCATGCTGAACTAAGTAGAATTAACAAAAAAAACGAGTATTTTTTAAAGGAAAGGTGCAGGCAGGAATAAAGGTGAGTAGGCAGGCAGGCAGGAAGAGCGAGGAGGAAGAAGCACTTTATTTTATTTTTATTTACTTGTTCACACGGGTTGTTTCCCCCGGACCTGGGACTCGAACCCAGGGGTGTGTGACCTGTGTCGTTCAGAGACGATTGACTTAACCGCTGCTCCACCAGGGGAATTTAATCGTGTCAGAATATTTCAAAATGATTAACAGCGAATCAAATGTGAAAAAACTGAACTATGAAAGGAAGAAAAAGTGTTGCGTCAATATGAATACTTTGGACTTGGAATGGGGTAAAAGTCACTAAAGGAAATCATACCGACTGATAAACTATTAACTTTCCAAAACTTCAACCCAAACGCTGTAAACCCCGCATCAACGACTTCGGGGCCCGCCGGCGGGCAGCGCCCACAGTCACGCAGGGCTGGGCCCGGGCAGACGGCCTCCGGCTGCCGCACGGGAGAACCTTCCCTCGGCCACTCCCCGCCTGGCCCAGCCGCCTCCCGCACCTCTTCTCCAGCCTTCCGGACACAGTCTCCGCCCAGCCGCGTTCCCGCCTTGCATGCAGGGCCAATCAGGCGCCGCTCCAGTTCAAATCGACCAATGGGAGCGTCCCAGGCGGTGGGCGGTCCTCCGACGTCCGTTACCCAACAGGCTTTTCGGCTGCGCGCGAAGCCACACTGGTTGCGAGGCTGTAGCCACGTCCAGACTGGAGTTCCCGGCGCGGCGGCTGCGGCGGCGGTGAGGCGACCGAGTGGCCGGGCCACGTCCGGCGGGGCAGGCGGAGGTCTGAGGGAGGCGAGACGTCGAAGCCTAGTCGTGGGGACTCCAAGCGCGAGGGCCCGTCGGGGTGCGAAGGCGCCGCCGACGCTTCCCCGAGCCGCGCCGGGTCCCCGGGCTTGGGGTCGGGGACGCTGGAGTCGCGGACGCTGGAGTCGCGGCGGGGGCCCTACGGGCGCGGGGTCTCGGCGATCGGAAGCCCCAGGGCAGCCCCTGCACGTCCGGGCCCCCTCGGGTCCCCAGCGTCGCTTCGCAGGCGCCCAGGCGGACGGACCCGAAGCCCTTGGAGCCGCTCTGCCGCCGAGCCTTTGAGGGGCACCGGGTGGCGGGCCAGCGTCCGCGCGCCAGGGCCGGGGGCGGCCGGCGGGAGGGGAGGCCCGGGGTCCTTCCGAGCTCCGGCGCCCGGGGGCGGGTGAGGCCTGCGGGGCGGGGCGGGACGCGAGGAGGGGACAGGGCTTCGGCCGCCCGGCGCCGGGCAGAGCCCAGAGCACCCCGGCGCGCAGGCATCCGGACGAGGACGGGGCAGCGGGGCAGCAGTGCCTGCCCCGTCCACCTGGGCGGCGTCGCGGAGAGGCCTGGCCTGGATCGGGCTTGTCGAACCGAACCCGAGGGGAGACGCCAGGTCTGTGCGGCGGAGGGAGTCGCGGGTCAGCTGCCCCCGGTGTAGCTGCTGAGTCGCCCCGCGACCGAAGGGCCGGGCTCCACTCCGCCGCGTCCTGCAGGGCCCTCCGGGTGTCCAGTACCTTTGACTGGCTGCTCGCCCATGACTTACGGGCAGACTCGGCGGCCTTCGGCGTGGTCGCGGGCCCTGTGTATCTGCCTTTGCGGAAATGCTTATTCCAGGCCTTTGCTCGTGCTAAAAGTTGGGTTCTTTTGTTTTCGTTGAGTTGTAAGAGTGTCGTGTGGATTCCGGATAGCAGGCCCAGCTCTCTGACCGTTGCAGGATTGGCAAGTATTTTTGTTACAGCAGCATGTTCCTTTTTGTCCCAAGTTTTTGAGCTTGGACATCTCTTAAAATGAAGCTTGACACGTGGAATGCTGATTTAAATGCAGAATTAGGTATGAGTGAGACTCCAGCTTGTAAAGACAGATACTAAAGAGATTTACAAAATATAAATACTCTTCTCACTGATTTCTTGAAAACAAATGTTTTTAAAATGTTACTGGCTTTATGATTTATGAATAAATTGAATGTTTAAATTTTTTCTGTTTTAATATCTAATATGATAGGTATTACTAGACATTTCCCACATACAGAAGTTATCCTTGCATTCTCAGTACTCTTTAAGCACGTGAGAAGTTCGTAAATCCGAAGAGTAAGAAAGCCACTTATCTAATGTTGATTATTTTAGTTATATAATACTTTATAATGTTAATTTTTATGAGATGTCTTTTCATCTTACTCTTTATTTTAAATATTTGCCTGTCATTTCTAGAGAAGGAATCTTCATTAACTAAAGTTCTTTAGGCTAACTTACTTAGAGTTGTTTTTGTTTTTGTTTTTTTAAAGGAGAGAGGCAGTCAGGAAGAGAGGGTAGAAAGAAGCATTTTTATTTAGTTGTTCATCTTGGTTGTTCTGTCTGACCCTGGGATGGGATGCAAACCCAGGTCCTTGTGATGTATATGGGCTGTGCCAGTCAAAGATGGTGTATTTAACTGTCAAGCCACCAGGGCGCACCTAACTTAAGAGGTTTTCATTGAAGTCTATTCATACTTTAAATATGTATGTGCATCCACAGGCGCACATGCTTCTTCTGAGGGAAGTGAGTTGTAACTTTTATCAAATATTCAGGAAATCTATAACCCCATAGATGGACAGTCTCATGGTAGTAAAAATATTAAAAGGCTGTTAATAGTTCTTGCTATTAGGCCACATTTTTTTTTTCAGATCACTTGAAAAGAATTTCTGAAACATTGAATTGCAGTCTGAATACTTCCAGTCCTGGTGATTTGTGGGTTTTACATCTCTATATCTATTTCACTTTGTATATGTTAGAGGCACTTAGAGCTTACTGTGTATAAAAATAAGCTCCTCATGACCATTGCTCCTTCCCCAAAACCAAATAGTATATTAAACAGGAAAAAAAAAGTCCTCCTAAGTCTCTAGTTCAGTGAGTTTACTTTTATACATAAGTCCAACTATCCTGTCTCCTCTCCTTAACGTTCTTACCTTGGGGCCATCCCACATTTGTGGTCTTGAGATACTCTTTCCCCTTCTCTGGTCCACCTCAGTCTGGCTAGCCCACTACCTTACCCTCAGAATTTACCTTAGATGTCACTTCTTAAAATTTCCCTGACCTCGATGCAACCAAAATAAGTATAGGTTATATGTCTCTTATAGTATCTTGTATTTCCCCGAATCTCCAGATTATGAACATTTCCTAGGTACTGTTTTGGGCCCCAGATTAGACTATGGAGTGTATTTTTTATTTTTATTCTTTTTAGAAACAAAGGAAGGCAGCCAGAAATGAAAGCAGGCAGGCATGAAAGAATAGAGAGGACAAAGAAGCATTTTTTTTTTAAACGTGTTTGTTTCGTTTTGGTCACCCCTACTCTGACCCCAGGTTGTGAACCCAGATCCCTGGGCTTCACATGGTTCAAGCCTCAGCCACCTTCTCAGTCACCTGAGCCATCAGGGCATCATGGCAAGGCTGTTTCCAAGGAGTGGCCCCAGTAATTTTCACAGCAGGCAGATTTGAAAAGTCTCTACAATAAGGTGATGTGCTCCCACTCCACTTTTGGAAATCCTGCTATTTGCTTCTCCTGCTTCCTCGGGGCAGACTGCTCCTCTCTGTGTCCTCAACGCTTAGCATGTGACTTAGCAAATCAAAGCGCAGTCACTATTGACTGCTCCACAGTCGACCCTTGAGCAAGGCCGGCTTTGGGGCACTAGCTGCTTCTGCGGTCAGAAATCTACCTTGATCCCTCGATGTCTGGAAACCTTAACTGCTAATAGCCTACTGTTGGTTGGAAGCCTTAGTGAATAATGTAGTCACTGAACATATATTTGTACGCTATATATGCTATATACTATATCCTCACAAAAAAAGTAAGCTAGAGAAAAGAAAAGTTTTTTAAGAAAGCCCCAAGAGAAAATACAGTACTATACTGCATTGGTACTGTAAGTGTGCATTGTCTATAAGGAAATCCACATAGAAATGGACTCAGACAGCTCAGATCCGTTCAGGTTCAACTGTGTTAAAGAAAGAATGATTGTCTAGAGAAGGGTTGATTTTCTTGGTAATAGGGTTGGTATATGTTTAACAGCATTAGCAGCTGCTACTTCTTCCAAATGGTATTAGCAATGTGTATTCCCTCTAGCAGAGTATAGATGACAATTATTGTCTGCATCTTCACCTGTATTTGGTGTTAGGAGTGCATTTTTTCTTTTTTTGACATTTTAGTGAGTGTGAGTGTTGGTATTTGACATTTGTATTTCCATTATTGGTCATGTTGACCACTGTCATATGCTTACTGTCAATTCATGTGCTCTGTGTTATATGTAAGTAAAGTAAATGTCCAAGGATTTTGTCCTGTTTTTCTTAAATTGTCTTTTTAAAAGATCCTATTTATATGAGTTCTTTACATACTATGGAGGAGCTCCTTGTTGCATACATAGATTGTGAATATCTTCTCTAAGTCTTTAACTTGATTCTTTATTAGTATCTGTTGAGTTTTCTTAATTTTGCGAACGTTCAAATGAACAACTTTCTTATTAACACCTTTTGCTTTATAGCTAAGATGTTTTTGCCTACTCCAGAGTCATGAATATATTTTCCTATGTTTCCTCTGAGAAACTTTCTAAGTTTTGATTTGTCATTAGAAATATGATCCATCTCATATTTGAGCTAGGGGCTTGGACATTTTTTCCCCCTTGCTGAAATCCATTTGTGTCTTGAGCATTTACTGAATATGCCTTAGATCTTCTTTTCCATGTTGAATTGAATTAGTACCTTTCTCAAAAATCAAGTGACTCTCTTTCTGGACTCTTACAATTTGTTCCTGATTTCTCTTAGTTTAATATGCTATCTGCCAATACTTTAGCTTTACAGTAAAAGGTTTTTGAAATGCATGTCTTTCAATTTTCTTTTTTGTAGATTACTATGATTATTCTAGGTTCATTGCCATTTCCTAATAAGCTTGTAATCAGCTTGCCAGAGTCTACGAAAAAGAATTCTCCTGTAATTTTAATTGAAATTATTAACTAGAACTCAATTTGTAAAGAACACATCTTAATAATATTGAGTCTCTCAATCCAGGAACATGGTATAGTTCTACACTTATTTAATTCCTCCTCAATAGAGAAACTCAGTAGAGTTTCATAGTTTTCCTCATATAAATCTAATACATATCTCAATACAATTGGACACCAAGTAGTTCACATTTTTGATGCTTTTATAAATAGTGTTGTTTTCTAACCATATATTGCTAAAATATATAAATGCAGTTGATTTTGTATATTGACTTTGTATTCTTCAACCTTACTAAATTTATTTGTTCTAGCAGTTTCTTTGTATATCTCTTTAATTTTTACTGTCATTCACTGTGTGGTTTGTAAATAGAGCTTTATTTCTTTTTTTCAAATCTGTAACTTTCATTTATTGCACTGACTTTATTCTCTAGTGTGTCAAATAGAAGTGCCTAAAGACTGAATGTGTTGTTTTTGGCAGAAATCATTCCTTTTCACCATAACTGTGGTATTGGCAGTCGGGTTTTTTTGTTGTTCTTTTAGTTTTTTCGTAGACATTCATTATTAGATTGAAGAAATCCCTTGTTACTTCTGTACTGCTGCAAGTGTTTATCATAAATAGATTCTGGGTTTTAACAGATGTTACCATGTCTTGTATTTCAGAATTCATCAAGAAATGTTGTTCCTTATATGTCCTAGTGTCATTTTAATATTTTAGTACTTTAGTGTTGTCTCTTACAGCATGCATGCTCTAGGTAATGTGTTTTTTCTTTGTCTTAATTATTATAGTTTATAAATTTTATCAATCTTTAAAAATTTATCAGTGTGTTCACTGTTTATTCATTTCTTTATTATTAACATCCTGTTTTCTTTGGGTTTAAAGTGTTCTAATTTCTAGTTTCTTAGGATAAACGTAATTGACTTTACTTTCTAATTGTTTTATTGTTTCTTTTGTTTACATTGCAATATGTTTTTTAGAACATGGAATTCACACCTCACTGTGCATTTTATATCACATCCACCACCAAAGCTCTAGTGTCCTTTCCACCACCTTGCTTACTCCTTCCTTTCCAACTGTTTATCTCTTTGGCAGCCACAGTCTTGAGTCCTGTACATTTTGTTAAGATTTGTCTGTTTTGTTTATTTTATAATCCACCTGCTTGAAGCCTACTTCTCTTTTTCTTTCTGACTTATTTCACTTAGCATAATCACCTCTAGCTCCACCCAGGTTATTGGACCAAAGATGATTTCATCTTTTTTAACAGCTGTGTAGAATGCCCTTAGGCATATATAGACCACATCTTCAAATCTATTGAGCATTTAGACTGTTTCCATGTCTTGACTATTGTGAACTGTGCTGATAGCAATATAGGGGGGCAGATACTTTTTCTGAGAGTTTTTGTGTTCTCTGAATCTATGTTGAGAGGTGGGGCTGCTGGATTGAATGGTAGATCCAGCACTTTTTTTTTTATGAGCTCCAGACTATTTTCAAAGAGGTGCTAATTTACATTTCACCAACAGTAGGAAGGGTCCTTCTTTTTACACTGTCTCTGATACTTGTTTCTTGCCTTTTTTTCTTTCTTTCTTTAAGGAAAGGCACAGGCAGGAATGAAGGGGAGCAGAGGCAGACAGGCAGGAAGAGAGAGGAGGAAGAAGCAGTTTATTTATTCTACTTAATTATTCATCTTGGTTGTTTCCCCGAACCCCAAAATACAAACTCAGATCCTTGGGATGTATGTGGACTGTGCTCCAAAGGTGGCTAACAAAACTGCTACTCCACCAAGACATGCCATTTCTAGTTTGCTTGTTTTTTATATGGACCATTCTCATTGTTGCGAGGTGCTATCTCATTGTTGTTTTTATTTGCATTTCTCTGATGGTGAGTGATGTAGAGAGCATTTTTCATGTATCTGTAAGGAAGATAATAGGTTCCTTGGCTTAAAATTTTATACACACCTATCTCAAATACAGTGTCCAGCACACAATCAAACATAACCAGGCACCAAAGATAGCAAGACATCATGAACCAGAAAACAATAGACAATGGAAACAAATCCACAGTACTTTTAGGTACTGGACTTATCAAATACAAATGCAGACTATAAACCTATTTGCTATATTTGAGAAAACAGAATATTAAACGTTTTAAAACAGTTTTTTAAAGGAAAGGTACAGGCAGGAATGAAGGTGATTAGGCAGGCAGGCGAGGTAAGAGAGAAGGAAGAAACATTCATTTAGTTGTTCATTTTGATTGTTTCCCCTGGCCCCAAGTCTTGAACCTGGATCCTTGAGATATATGTGGCCTATGTCTGGTGGTCCTATCCACTAGGCCACCAGGGTACAGCACTAAACGTGTTTTTAACCAGACTAGACATTAGAAACATTATAACAGTTGAAAAAGAACTGTGAAAGTTCTAGAACTGAATGAAAATCAATTAAACACATTTAAGAATTCAGTAGATGGGCTTTACATTAAAACTAATTACAACTGTAGGGACAATCTGTGAGATGGAAAATACGTTAAAAGAAACTGTCTTGATTGAGGCATTAGGAGACAAAGGAAAAAATGCAGAAATGGGTGCGACATATGATAGCTAATAGTATACATTCGTCAGAGTTCTCCAGAGCATGAGAACTAGGAGGCTAAATGTAGGTGTATACATGAGATAGAGGCATTGGCTTATGCAGTAATGTAGACAGAATGCTCAAAATCTGGAATTAAGACCTCAAGACCAGGAGAGTATTCTTTTGTAGGAAGAAGTAACAAAAATTTTGCTCTTCTTCTGATGTTCTGTGACTTAAATAGTTTGGTTTAAAATGAATACTTATATAATATTGGTACATCTTACATTCTAGGATAAGGGAGTAGGAAATAAAACAAAAGATATTTTAATATCTTAATATATGTACATAGACATACAAACATTTTTTAACAAAATAAGGAAGAAATGAAAATTCCAGTCTTGACTCATGACAATTAGTCTTCATTTCTATAACTGGTCACATGCTTATAGCTGATATTTATAACTGCCTTCTGCTACCAGTGAGCACCTCAGCTGGCAGTGGCTTTACCTGGTGGGGTTGCCCAAACCTTCATCCACTCCTGAGGGTCTGTGTCATTAAGTAGCCCTGATTGGATTGTTGTAGTTTTCCACTGATCTAGTCACTGGGCAGAGTAATGCAGAGAGATCTCTAAAGTATGTGCTGTGTTCCTAGATCATCTTCCTTATCTCCACTGTGGGTATTCGTCCAGCTTCCCCTCTGGTTATCAGGATCATCATCCCAGCCAATACTGCAATTCCCTGCTTTGCCTATTGATTCAGAGGCATGAGGAGCCTAAAGTGTGTAGGAGACAGTCTCAGCTTCTAGTTCAACAGGGTCTGTGTCCTGATGGAAGTACTCCTTTCTCGGGAAGAAAGACCTTGAGACAATCAAAGCATAATTGTATGGAAACAGGTAGCAAAATTTTGCTAGTGGCTGATGGGGGTAATACTGAGTGGCACCACTCATTTCCGCCCCTTGATTCCACTTCAATTTTCACAGGTAGAGCCTGGGAGAGAGAAGGCAGTATAGCAAGAATAGGGAACATGGGCATTTAGACCACATCTTTGTTTAACTGTTTTGTGCCTTCAGGTCCTCATTGGGCCTGATTTTATGTCAGATCTATTTGATGATGGAGTTCTGTTACGCATGCCCAACTCCATGACAGTGAGTCAGATAACATGTACTTCATAATGAGCAGCTCAGGGTATATGATAACTTGGTGGCCTCTCTCTTTTTCTGGACTCCACTGTAAACTAGCTGCTTTTGGTTTACTTGGCAAATGAGCCAGAGTAACACAACCAATTAGCAAAATGCCTCCACGATCCAGTGAAGTTGAATAGGTATTGTGCCTCTTACTTGTAGGCAAGACCACATGCAGTATCTTATCTATCACCGTATGAGGAGTATCTCAATATGCTTCCACACTACTCTTGGACCCTCTGAAATTGCATTGACATAGAAGGCATAGAAATACAAAGGATCATGAGAGACTTATGAGCAATTATATGCCAACAAATTTGTCAATAATGAAGAAATAAACAGATTTCTAAACTCCTCTAACCTCCCAAAACTGAACTGAGAAGACATGGACAACTTGAACAGACCAATGACACACACAAGCACAGAAATTAAAGCACTATCAAAAAATCTTCCCAAAATCAAGAGTCCACATGGCTTCACTCATGGATTTCACCATTCTAAGCAGAGCTAATTGCCATCCTCCTTAAACTCTTCCAACAAAATTGAAGAGGAAGGAAAACTCCCAGATATATTTTATGAGGCCATTGTTACCTTGATCCTCAAACTAGACAAAGACAGCACCAAAAGAGAAAACTATAAACCAGTGTCACCAATGAATATAGATGCAGAAATCCTCACAAAACTCTGGCAAACCAAATTCAATATGTGTTGACATATATCTGAGGAGTGGGAGAGTGCACTTATGGGGAACCTACACATAAGAGTTTAATTTGTTAAAAAAAAAAAGATGGTACTGGAACAAAAATGGACACACAGATCAGTGGAATACAATTTTGAGCCCAGAAATAAAACCACACCTATATAGACAGTTAATCTTCAAGAACATACAATGGAAGAAGGTAAGTCTATCCAATGAATGATGTGAAAACTGGAAAGACAGCTGCAAAAGAACAAAACAAAACAGAAACACTAAATCACTAATTATCACCATACACAAAAGTTAGCTCAAAATGGACCAAAGACCTGAACATCAGACCAGAAAATGCTTAGTAAGAAATGCAGAGAAAGCACTCCAAAACCTCACCGCAAAGAGCTCTTTGGGGAAAGATCAGCTACAGCAAAAGAAACCAAAGTAAAGCTAAATAATTGGAACTACGTCAAACTAAAAGGCTGCTGCAGAGCGAAAGAAACCACCACTAAAACCAAAAGGCAACTTGAGAAAATATTCACACAAGAAACATCAAAGAACTCATACATCTCAACAAAAAAGTAAACACCCCACTCAAAAAGTGGGCAGAAGAACTGAACACTTACCCAAAGACGACAGACAGGTGGCCTACAGACACATGAAAAAAAATGGTGCATATCACTCATCCAAAATGCAAATAAAAGCCACAATGAGCTACCACTTCACACTACTGAGAATGGCCTGTGTCCAAAAGTCTAGAAACAACAGGTATTGGAGGGATGTGGCGAAAGGGAACCGTCCTTCACTGTTGGTAGAAATATAAATTAGTGCAACCTCTCTGGAAAACAGTATGGAGATTCAAAAAAAATAAGAATGGAACTACCATTTGATCCAGCAATCCCATTCCTCGGCATATACCAGAGAACTCAAAATCTCTGAACAGAACAATTGCCCGCACACCTATGTTCATAGCAGCATAGTTCACAATAGCTAAGACATGGAAACAACCGTAAATCCCATCAACAGATGACTGGATACTGGATTAAAAAAAACTGTATTCATGTTCGTTCTCTCTCTCTCTCTCTCTCTCTCTCTCTCTCTCTCTCTCTCTCTCTCTCTCTCTCTATATATATATATATATATATATGTATATATGTATATATTATATATAAAATGGAAGTCTATGCAGCTACTAAAAAAATGTGATAATCTGGATGGATCTGGAAGGTATTATGTTAAGCGAAATAAGTGAGAAAGTAATAAAGAAAATAGATGGTTTCCCTGATCTATGGAATATGAAGTGAAACAAATAAACAGATAAACCCCAGCAAAAACTCCACACAAGATGATGGCTGCTGGTAAGGGGAGGGTGGGCGGCGGGGAGAGGACACTCACTGGTGGTGGGCATGGTGTGGAATACCCATAGATGAGAAGCGAGTCCATTATCTTAAACTGAGTGTGGCTTTGTGAACAAAAGAAATAATAAAATTATTATATTTTTAAAAAATATTGGTGCATCTGTGTCTTCTGGACTCTCCGAATATGGACAAGTAGGTCTTAACTGACTAGTCCACTCAAAAAGTCCCATCTCTAAGCCTGATCCCTTCCTCTCGTTGAAGCAAGGCTGGCCAGACAGTTCCTGCAAACGCCCCTAGCTGCGACATTAAATGCGGAGCCTCTGCTGAGCGAGCCCATCTAGTCCATTCAACCCAGTTTGTGTTCTTTTCACCGTTTTCCCACTCCCTTAGTATCCATTTCCGTGCAGGTTCCCGGGATTCACTCTTTTGTGAACTGGAAGACTCAGTCCTGCTACCCATTTCCGTCGGTCCCTCCAGGCTGCTCTCACAAGATGCTGTAGGCGGTGACTTAGAAACCACAGCAGTGCATTTCTCACCATTCTGGACCCTGGAGTCCAGCGTGAAAGTGTCAGCATATTTAGTGTCTGATGAGGCTCTGCTTCCTATGTCATAGATACCTTTCCTCTGTGTCCTCACAAAGGAATTTCTCCCAGGCCCAGGCCGTGAACCCATGTCCTTGGGCTTTACACGGTCTGCACCTTAGCTGCCTCAGCCCCCTGAGTCATAAACTTCAACTGACGACATAGCTACATGATTCTTTTCCTTGCCTTCAGTTATGTTTCTCAAGTTTTATTAGAGAAGTGTCCCTTAAGTACCTTACTTAAAAATTTAGCGCATATAGATACATACCCACATAAATCTATTTTCCTCTTCCATTGTTCGTTTTTCTCTGTAACATTTTCATTATATGCTATCCATTTTACTTACTTGTTCATTTCGTGTGCCCTGCTATAAGAATATCAGTATCTTCAGGGCAAACATATATTTCACTGTTCATTATTGTCTGAGGCTCGAATGTGATAAGTAACCAGGAAATATCTATTAATGGGAGAGACAATAAATACGAGACTGTTTTTGTTGGCAGCGTTATTATTTCTTGTTTTAGGTTATGGAGCAAGGATCCTGTGCAATAAGGGAAATTCACCGTTTCTGTTTGCTCCAAAAAAGTTTGATAGGAATTGATATGTTTTCTATTGTTGGTTTTCTGTTGAGCTTTGTCTTTATAAGTTTTGTAAAAAAATATTTTCCTAGCAAATTGCCTAATTGCTTAAGTTTTCAAATTATTGAACAGAGATATATGCAGTAATCTCAATTTTTAAAGAAAAGTCCCTTTTATCGCTTGTTAAAATACTCCTTCCCTCATTAACTTTTGTTTCAGTCCATTCTTTTTTAGTGAGATTTGTCTGATATTTACCTACTTTAATTCATTCTTCAAAGTATAGCTCTAGTTTTATCATATTTTATAGTTTTTAAGTTGGTCTTTTCTCCTTTCTCTTAATTAATTATATCCCCAACATTTGTAAGACTTTGGTTCTTTTCTAGAGTCCTGAGTTAACTACTTATTAATTCAAAACTCTGACTCTTGGTTACAACTTTGGCAGGTCCCATATATTTTGAAAGTTTATATTCATTATTTTTTCAACTGTCAGAGTTTACACTGTTAATAAACAGTAGATGAATCAGGATTCAGAGCTAGACAGCTTGTCCACCTAGAGCTTCTACTTCTGTTTTACATTGTAATGTCTTCTCATTTAGAACAGGGAGAGTGACTTAAAGGATTTATTCAGGATCACTGATCAAAACCGTTCACTGAGAATTGGGAATAAAATCAATTCTTTTTTAACTCAGCAGGAATAGTGAGGATACATAGGGGCCAAAAGCTCAAAATGATTTTGCAGATGGATGGACATTTCTTCTGCTGTTCTGGGGTCACTGATGTATTCATTTTGGGACCTTGGTTTTCCTATAGGTGACAAGCTTTCATTTCGGCAGCTGGTTTCAAAGCCATTGTCAATGACTTTTTAAAAGCAGTTTTATTTCGGTATATTTTACTCATTTCAAATGTACGAATCACGAGTTCTAGTCACTTAGTAAGTGGTGTAACCACCACATGCTACACTAGCTATGGAACATCTGACCCCTCTAGTAAGGGCCTGGAGCCCGTTGACCGTTGTCCCACCCCGTCCCCAGGCAGCCACGGATCTACTTTCCGTTTCTGTAAATTTGTTTTTTCTATACATTTCATTTAAATGGAATTATACCATATGTGGTCGGTTTGGTCTCCTTTCTTTTATTCAGCATAATGTTTGTGAGATTAATCTACCAGGTACCATGTGTCAGTAGTTTGTTGTTGTTTAATGTTCCTTGGAAATTTTAAAAGAATATGTCTTGTCTAATAGTACTCTTTTATGTGGCTCTCAATTCATGCTTTAAAAAATTATTCAAATGTTCTACCAGTTTTATTTCGTAGCCATCTGATATTTGAATTTTTGGCTATTATAGCTGTCACTTTGTCAAATTCTTATATTTTAGTAGTTTTTAAAAATAGAATGCCAAGTATAATAAGAGTTAAGTATTTATCCCTCTTCTAGAACATACATCCTTAAGCAATGCAGGGCTCTGCAGTGGTGGAGACAGCTTCGGGTCAGGACTACTACAGCAATGGAGGAAGCCTGCAGAAAGGTGAGGGTCCAGGCCAGTTGGCTTTATTCTGGGTGGAAAGAAGGACTAGATGTAATTGGGCCAATATTGCTGCTTTCTAAGTCTTTCTCACAGTAGGATGCCACGAGTATACATGTTTTTCACTCGGGAAACCCATTCAGATGAGCTTTGGTGCGTGTGGGCATTATACAGAGAATTTCTCAGGTAAATGGAAGATTTGGGGAAGCGAGATGAGCAGGTAGAGGGGATTCTGTCGAGCTAGATTTTTCAGGAACTGCCAAGAGGTACAGGTGCCTCTGGGTAACAAGTGGAGAGTGGGCAGGTTGACTCTGCTACCCAACAGATTATACGTTGGAAATTTCTTTTTCTGTGGTTAATGTATAAGAAAATAACACTAACATAAAGAGGAAAATGACTGTATGCTTATGGATATATATGTTTAAATACATACTGAAAACTCTCTAAATTAAAAAATCCCATCCTGAATTGTTCATGAGCCACACTTAAAACAGGAAAAAAAAAAGGTTTAAAGTAAAAGGATGGGTAGTTAAGAGGCAAGCAAACTTAAAAATTTGGGATGATAGTGTTAATAGCATATGATCAGTGCAGAAAGCTTATACATCTGTAAGTTTAGAGGATAAAATACGGTGATGAATATATCATACAATGAAGACATGTCATGAAACCCTTATGAACAAAATACTGCACTTTGTTCATACACCGAAAGTTTGAAATCTAGCGAAAGGCCACTGGAGATTGAACACAACAGTGATTCTGTCTCTACCTGTAAGGCCCAGGTTCCAACTGTTACGGCAGTAGGATGGGGAAGAACTTAACACTTCTGGAGGAGACACTGAAAAAATAACTAAGGAATTTTTAAATAAATAGAATAATAATGGAATAAAGAAACAGTGTACCAGATATAAATAATCTATAATGCACTTATAATTAAAACCATATGATAATGTTGTGCAAAAAGAAATAATTGGGAGAATGTTAGAATATAATAAAAATGCTTTATCATGTCAGAAGAGAAACAATGAATTACTCAGCACAATAGTATTAGTAAAATTGACTATTGATTTTGCAAAAACATTAAGGTAGATGTCTGCCGCACGCTTAGGAGAGACAGAGAGCTTCTCTAACCCTATTTCCCGAAGGTCCCGTCTCCAGTCGCCATTGCATTGAGCGTTAAGACATAAACATACATGCTGTGAGGGGGACACAATTCAGGGGGACACATAGCAGTAACGATAGAGGCTATTTGTTATCGATAATGGAAGAGCTTGGGCAAGATCACATCTAAAGTTTTTTTCTAGTATTTGATTCTAATGTCTTTTTTTCCTAATGTTTATTTAGATTCTGTGATGTTGCTCTTAACATTTTCTTTTATTTTTTTAAATCAGATGAACCTTCTAATTCTAAGAAAGAATGTGTTTTATCTTGCAATCGTTACAATGAAGCCAGATTGATTTTTCTTGATGACGAGTGGGATTCCTCACCACCAGAACAAAGAATGAATGCCAAAGAATTCAGTGAGATCAACAAGACAGACTTATGGGAACCATCTTTCACTGCGAGTCCAGACAATAGCAGTGAGAGCATTCACTCTCCGTCAAGTGGGTTTGAAGACAGTATTGACTATGCTTTCTTGAATGAAACGTATTCCATACATTATTCCAAGTCAAAACTAAGGAGTGAAAGTCTTAGTCACTTGAATTTAGAATTAGATTGTGGAATCCAGAATAGAAAGGAAGTATTTTTTGATATTTTGCAACATCAAGGTAATAAAACTATTGGCTTGGAAAGAATCTTCACTGTTTCAGATGATTATAAAGAAAATGTCGAAGATGTGCAGAAGCATGATGTAAAGGACGTCTCTCAGCAGGAGTACCACAGTGCAGAAGAGCAAGACTATGTCAGTAACCATTTATCTTTTGACCAAAAAGGAGCACTAACGATGACTAATGTGGAAGTTGTTGGATTGAGAAGTTCAGGGTGTCAAGCTGAATGTGCTAGCAGTGCAGGGTGTAACCATGATGATTTAGAGAGTGGTTCCAGTATGTCTGTAGATTCTATTGATGCTTATGAACAAGGAGATTCAACTCACATCTCCAAATTTCAGAATTCTGTTACACTACGAGAGTGTCATGAATCAAAGCACAAAAAGAGTAAGGAACAAGAGACGAGTTTAATGTACCACACAGTATTTGATGAGATTGTACTAAAGAGTACTCCCCTTGAGAGTCAGGAATCACAGTCCAAGAGCGGTTTCTTGTGTCCCCAAAAAGCATTAAAAACTAAAATTTGTGCTAGCAAAATGAAATCTCAAAGAACTGAAAGTGAAGATTTCTGTGGAAATGCAATTATTGAGAAGAAAATGTCAAAGCACTTTGAAAATCCTCCCATGTTACCACAGGACAAAGCTTTAGAGACCTTACTGCAGTCCTGTAGAGATGGTCACACTTCCTGGACCTCTGTTTTTGATGATTCAGTCATTTCTTCCTGTGAATATTCACATTATAAAAGCCTGCACAGCAGCCCTAACCAAGCCTGGGATGTCTCTGTCGCTCTGCCAAGAGTAGAAGTCAGAGGCTGTCAGGCAGTGGGAGATGAGCGCGCCCTGAAAGTTGCTAATGGCAGCCCCACAAGTCAGATGTGCCCTCGTAGCGTGGAAGGGCGACATCCTGAGTCGGTGACACCTGCAGCAAGTTGTCCAGTCACAGCTGATCAGACAGTGGATGTCAGCGCAGACTTTAGAGCTTGCTTCACAGCCAGCAGGGCAACAAGTGCAAGATCTCCTGTGGTCTCCAGGTCAAGCAACACAGAGATCACGATGATAAATAAGACGTGGCCTGGTGAATGGCAGAGGGAGAAACCCAGAAGTGTGGCTTGTAACACGGATTGGTCCTACAGTTACGGTAATGAAGACACAAAGACAACTGTGACTAGAGGGTCCTCGGGAAAATCTCTCTTGGCTGATCGTTTGAAAGCAGATGAGAATTTCCTAAATAAGGTAGGACCATATGACTGATAGAAAGGTTATATCTGACTTTCTAAAGAGGCAGCATATGCTGCTATGCATGTTTTCCTTCATTGAATTCTAGCAGGGGTGTCAGAGGCTTTTCTGAGAAAAGGGTGGATGGGTGGAAAAGGTGGTCAGAGAGCTGTAGTCTGTCCTCTGGTGGCAGCTGTGTCACCAGTCAGCTAGAAGCTGGGCTTTACTTTTGACCAGTTTGGAATCCAAGTGCAGCATGTGCTGCTTGTCATATTTTTCTAATCTAAATTTAAACCATGTTTTCAGGATTCCCTGGAATTAAGAAAACCATTTGATAACACAGATTTAAAGAAACATCCCAAGAGGTAAGTCAGATTTGTCAACTTCCATATACCCATGGGGAAAAATCAAAATAATGGTTCATTTTATGTTCACTGTGCTTAGCCATGTAGAATAATGTAACCAAAAAGACTTTGAGATCATCTGACTCAACCATTTGCCTTCAAACAAATAAATGCTATAACAATATAGAATGTTTAAAGCTTTAGATTTACATTTTAGCCTTAGTGATGCCTTCAGAAAATTATGACATTGTATCTTTATTCAGGTCAAATCCATGCTGATTTAATTACTTCGTTTTCTGTATCCCCCTGTAGGCCAAAACAAAGTAGCACCTTTGGAAAATGTCATATAAATATCCATTTTCACTGGAGTATTTTAATCTTGATTTTAATTCACTTTAGAATTAATTTGCATGTATTAAAATACCCTTAAAATTCAGAGTACAATAGAGAATGAGGAGCTGGGAAGAGGGAGGGAGGGAATTCTCTGAAAAGTCAAATTAGTTTTCATGCTCTGAGGTCATTTACTGTTTCCTTCCTACATTCTTTATTTTTATAATGAATTTGATCAGGCATCCAACCCTATAAAATTAAATTAGAAGACTTGGTTTCCAGAGGCAGAAATATTGAGGACCAATTGAAGTAATAACTAGTAGCAAGGGAAGAACTATTAATGCTCAGATGTGGTGACTTGGGCATTTTTTATATAATAACAGCAAAATGCTTGCTTATAATAATGACTTACTTATTATAGAAAATATAAATTCTTATTTTCTACTAAAAAGATGACACATTTAAGAACAGTTTCCATCCACAGCATTAATATTTAAAATGTTGGCCAAAACTTGATTTGGGTTGAAAATCTATTGAATCTGGATAGATGGTACTTCACTTTGGATACCTTTGGTTAAAAAAAGAGAAAGTATCAATTTGAGAATTGTTTACTCCTTTCACTTCCGGAAAGAAGATATTTAGCTTTGACTCTGGACAACCTTGTTTTCTGACCCTATAATGCGTTCCTACAGCCTTTCCATCTTTAGTAAAACCCTGTTTAAACTTAACTGAGAAATGTAAGAAATTTAAAGTCTGTTTCTAGAAGTATGCCATTGACACAGAAAAAAATCTCTGAAATCTTACCTCATCCATTCTTTTTAAAGAGAATTTCGACTTTCTCAAGAGGTGGAGCAGAATTTGCCATCAGAGTGCTGTCAGAAAATAATGCAGAGAGCCATCAACGCGGAGTTGCAGCTTTTAAATGTTCACTATCAGATATGCCGTCGTCATTGTAATGATATTTACAAACTTGTACAAAGTAGGGAAGGATTGCAGAGGTGATGCTTAATTTTAAATCCATGTCTTTTAAATTTATGACTACCTGTAAATCTAATCTAGAAAATTTCTTTTTGTTTTTTAAGATCAAAATGAGGGCTTTTAATGTTTTAACAGTTTATGTTGGGATGATGAATACAATAAGAATATAGATTTGATGTTTTTTATAAAAGTATGGAAGCAGAGGGCTTTGCATGACTCTACCACATTCTCTCTCATTTATATATTGAGGATTGCTTGTCCTGCCCTTAGAGAAACTTAACTTCTGTGCTTCCATTTTCTTTTAGTAAACATTTAAAAGAAAAAGATGCAAAGATCTTGTAGAGTTAGAACTAAGTAATATTAGTGTTAAGTGGATGACTTGGGCCTAAATAATTCAGCTTTGTGAACTTTTGAACAGGAATTTAACAAGTAATTCTGCTAAGAAGGAATTAGGATCAGCACTACTGTCTATTTGGGGAGACTTGAAAGTTAGATATGTGAATCTGAAAGAAAAAATACACAAGGGTATACCGCTGGAAGAGCTGCCCCCATTCTCAGTAGAATCAAAATTACTCTCTGCCTTCTCTACTTTTGCTTCCAGGGTAGGTATTTGGGTTTTAGGACTAAAATTTTTACTTCATTTGGGTAGACGACCTTTTAAATTAAAAGATTTTTTCTTCCTTTCTCTTTCCAGCTAATGAAAGAAGACTCGAATGTGTAAGTTATGATTTCATCTAATTTAGAATTCATTAGCTCTTAAAACTTGCTTTCTTCAGTAAACTAGTAAGTTTTCTGTTTTGGTCCTTACACAGAACATTGATAAATTATTTAATGAACTGTTTATCTGTTTAGCTTTTCAGGAGCAGATTCTGAACTAGATAACAAACGAACACATGATGTTGATGTTTCTTCGAACCTAAAAAAGATGCTTTCTCAAGTGAGATTTTTGAAAAGTAGTTCAATCAATATTAATCTTTACTTTATAACTTAAGTGAATTAAGCTTGTAATTTTCAAAAGCTCTCATATCCTTTTCATTCACTGGGCTTATTTTGTGTGCTGCCATTCAAGGACTAGAACTGAGTACAAGGAACAGTGTCCGGGACAAGCCGATGTCAGTGAAATAGGTTTGAATAGGGGTGCGGGGGCCCATAATTTATTATCAAACCAGGAGATGTTTGAACGTGAAAGGTAGCGATGTTAAAAATCGCCATCACTGTAGCTATCAATCTGGACCGTCTCAGGCAAACCTCGACCATGGCCACCATTCTGGTGATCCGGGTCCAGTGTAATTGACCTCCTGAGGTGGAGTAAGGTGATACCCCATTCACTGTAGACAGGGAAGCATTTCGTTCTGCTGTGGAAATAGATGGAAGAGTTTTAAATACGTATGATAGGTTTTCTTGGCCTCTCATTCCCCTGAGGAAATGTTTGTTCAGCGACAGTCTCTGTAAGACCACTGTGAAAATTACTGAGGGATGTGAAGCATAATTTCCATTCCATTATCAGATGAGGCCCTGGGGCCCGAGAGCTGCGGTTTACTTGTGTTCCCTAATTGAGCCGCAAGTCCAGGGTTGCGGCATTTGAATAATCTTAAACAATAAGACTCATTCATCTCTATTAACATAAAGGAGAAAAAGTAAATTATTTTTGCATATTATTCCATTTTCTATTCCTTTTTTAGAAGTGAAAAATCAATTGTCCATAAAGAATTAAAACCAGATATTTTTATCCTCAAGCATCATGCATGGTTTGCTTAAATAACTTGTCCCTTTCATGATACATAATGTTTTAGAGGGTTTTTTATTTTTTATTATTGTAATGGTAGCAGTGGTATAACCTGATTATTTGTGTAGAATAATAAATTATTTTTAAAGTACAAGATATAGCAAAATTTTTATAACTTTATTTTTGGCTATAAAACAATATTTTAAGTTGGGATTTAATTTTAATATCTGTCTCAATAAATTAGGAGGCTGTGTGTGAAAGCCAGTATATTGTAGTGTAGTTTTTCTAAATTTCAGCTAACTGTGTCCTACCATCTTTACAATTTTCCATAGCCATACATTGCCTAATTATTTGCTTTATAATTTTCTCTAAGTGTTACTCCTTTTAAATAGATTTCTGTGTAAAAAGTTCCTTACTATTACATACATAAAATAGTCTCATAAATAAAAATAAACCTACATTAAGTTAATTATGTGGCTGCTAAAGGTTAATATAAACATGCTTATAGTTATGCCTTTCAGAAATCATTTCAAGTACTTTAGTATGTCTACACCACACTGCTGAATAGCAGCTGTATTAGTGTATATTCTCTACACACAGACCAAGTTTAGATCTAATTCTTATATGACAGACATAAAGCAACAAATTATTTAGATTTAGTTTGTTAACTTGTAAATGTGCATTGATGGTGATTTTGAGTGCTGAATAATGCTGCTGGAGAAGAGTACATGCCACGTAGTGAGAATGCAGTAACTGACAGGCCTTGCTTCTTATGCTTTCTTAAATCCTCAGATGTCTTTATCATCTGACAATAGTCCTCCTAAACAAGATACATTGTCCAAGGAAGATGGTTTTGAAAATGGAGATATAGATGTAAACTTCAGTCAGCTGAAACTTGATGATAAAGGTCAGTCAAAAAACTGCCAGAAAACAAATCAGTTTTAAAATATTCCTAGTCTCCATTAAATCAAAATGAATATTTAGCCAAATGACATTATTCTGAGTATTTATGTCAAATATTTCCTTATTCCATCTGTTTGACCTCTTAATGGTTTCTTAATATATCTAATAGTGCTAAATAATCTGAAAATTCTTCTAATTTCTATATAAATTGTTTACATTTTTTAAATTTTTTCCTCTCTGAAGAGAGGATGAAAAATAAAACTGGAAACCGATTACTCAGTATTTTTTTCATTCAGAGACTACTGAAAATCCCTTCTCAGAGAATCTTTATGCTGGGTTCTTTGGTTTAGTTAATGTTTAATTTTATATTTACACATAAAACTTCTTAGAGGACCAAACTTACGTAGAAGATAAGTTATGGCTATTCGTGTACAATTTTTCAGACAGCAAAAATTCTCCAGAAATCAGTGAAGACTGGTTTGACGCTAAGGAGAACCTGACAGGAATTGACTTCTCTGGAATACAAGCAAATCAAATGGAACAAAACAGAGGTGAACCAAAATTAGCACTAGGCTGGTTAACAATTTACTAAAAAATCTTAACCTAGCTTACTTGTAAAATAGATCTTACGTCTCCTATGTTACTTAGGGGTCTTGAAATGCTTCATAATGTCTTCCTTCTTGTGACCTTTGTCTTGAAATAGAAAAAGTTGAGAAAATTGACCATTTGGAGGTCAGTTTAATTAAAAGAATAAATTCATTTGAATATTTATTTCTCTTTTTAGAAAACTGCTAAAAATTTAAATCTGAGATTTAGGTAGAGACCCAGTGTCCTCTCCTCCTCTAAGCCGGTGTCAAGATCTGCAGGGCATTCTTCTCCTCTGATCCCTCACCGGGTTCGTCCCAGGCGTGGACACAAGCGACGCAGTTTCCCTCAGGCCACCGGCACTGTCTGTGAGATTTCATGAGAAGTGGAAACTGTTTGCGTTCTCTCACTTCCTATTAGTCTGTTTATTTAGTCTGTTTCAACAATGTTTTTATCTGTAGATAGTCCAGCTTTTTTTTTTGACAGGAAAGGTACAGGCAGGAATGAAGGTGAGCAGAGGTAGGCGGCTGCAAGAGAGAGGAGGAAGAAGCGCTTTATTCACCTTTCATTAAATTGTTCTTGTTGGTTATTCCCCCACCCCAGGATGCGAACCCAGGTCCTTGGAATATGTGTTACCTGCAGCCAAACTACTACTTCACCAGAACCAGCCTGCCTACCTGCCTGCCTTCCTCCCTCCACCCCTCCCTCCATCCTGTCCGCCCTTCTCGTCTTTCTCTTTCTTTGAAAGGGGCAGGCAGGAGTGAAGGCAGGCAGGCAGGCAGGAAGAAGAATTTTATTTAGTTGATCATCTTGGTGACTTTCCGGGGACCCAGGCCTTGAACGAGGATTTGGGGATTTGTGTGTACTAGACCCCTGGCCACCAGGGTATGCCGTATAGTTCCATCTTGATTGCTTTCAGTCCTGGGAATTTCCTGTAGTGCTTGTGATTGGTGCCCATCGATAGTTTCTAAGGACGTGCTGCCTTCCTCTCTCTTTCCCTCTAGACTCTGTGAATTTTTGTCTCATTTTATAGCATGATAGTAGTTGTATTTTTCCTGCTTGTCTAATGCTTATTAAGATTTTTAAACAATACATAAAAGTATAATAAAGTCACCTAACACGTCTCAAACCTGCAGTAGTCACCGTTAGTATTCTTTACCATTTTTATGCATTTCTTTATATCTTTAATATGCATATGCAATTTAAAATAAATGACATATCATTTAGTTTCATTATAATAGTCTTACATTCTTTTTCTTCATCTTCTGTCTGCTTGATGTATTGATTGCACTCCCACACTCACATACTAGCTCATTGCTGTCAGGGATCTTTTGTTGTGGTCACTGCCTATCTCCAGTGCCAGGTGACGTAGTTATCCCACTGGGGATTTTCTGGATTGTTGTCTCCGACTAGTGAAAGGTAAGGTAATAGTAGAACTCTTGTCTTTTGAGTATTATTCGCTGCCCTTTTCTATTGGAAAGCTCTTTGCTCCCTCCTTACCCGAAGGTAAGACATATGAAAAGGTAGTTACTTAGATTTGTGGAAATTATTACAACTGCTACCTCAATGGGCATTGGAGAGCATTACATGAGGAGATGCGTACAAAGTGCTTAGTTGCATTGCCTGGATTATGGGAAGTACTCAGTAGCTGTTAGGCAGCAGTTGTTATTATGTAATTAAAATAAACATTGTTAGATAAAATGATAAAAATGAGTAAAAGTTTGTTATTCAACAGTTACTTACTTTGTACCCACTATGTGCGAGCGGGGCAGGAGGGTGTAGGTCTTGATAGCAATTGGAAATAATTTCAAATCAGTGAATCCATTTTTTATTTCAGACCATATTCTATTCAAAATAGAGACCAGTCTTCCCTTTAAAAAAAAAAAAAAAATGGAACAAGAAAGCAAATAGAGACCGGGCAAAAGCAGTCTAAGAATTTTGAAATTTTTTATCCTACAAGAAAAAATATATGTGCCTATCATCTTAATATTTGTTGTTTTGAAAATAATGCTGTTTAAATCAAGTTATTTGTCCTCCCGTCTCCTTGTTTTCTTATGTCATTGCTGTTTTCAAAAGCTGTGCACGCTGTTGATATTTGTTGAAAGGTTTTCTGATTGAATTCTCCCAGTAAAGGAATAGATAGAGAGAGCCCCAGCCAGCAGTCACTCCGTGTGTGTGCACATCCTGTGTCTCATCTCAGCACTGCTCTGAGCAGAGACAAATGGAAGATATTTTTCTTAGGTTATGCTGTAATCAGAATGCTTTGTTTAGAGTTCATTGATCCATTTTAATTACAAGAGACTTGATATCAACCAATCCAATTGCTTTGTATTTAAGATGATATGATTAAGGCTCAGAAATCTTAAAACTACAGGTACTTGGTCTTCAATCTAGTGTTGATATTTCTAATAACTAATAAGCTTTGTCAAGATAAAAATGGCGTATTTAAAGTTTTTCACATTTTCTCTATAAAACATCAAGACAATGGTTATCCTCTTATATGTTATATTTCTCCACAAGCAGAAGTGAGGACTGCTGAGTCCTTACGAAGAGATAAAGGTTTTCTGATACATGTTGGAGGTCTCTGCCCGTCAGTATCTGAGGTATGCCAGGATCTGTTTTCTGAGATTCATTTTCAAACCTATTAATTGGCTATTTGTTTTTTCTGCCTTTCACAAACTTTTATCTCTTTTCTTTTCAGGCTGATTTAAGGTCACATTTCCAGAAGTACCAGGTTTCTGAAATTTCAATATATGATTCTTCTACTAATTACAGGTATGTTTATCAGATTCAGTAAATACGCATTTACTGGTGTCTGCTGTGTGCCAAATTCTGTCAGCCGCAGTGATGATGACCAGGGCTCGTGCCCACGGGGTTTGGGACCCTGGAGCAGGAGACACGTCAACAGTAGCTGCCATCATTAGTCTGTGCTGTTCTGAATCAGGTCTTTTTCATTATGTTTTTTAACTTGTTATTCATAATAGATGAGAGAGTAAGCTGTGATTTTGTGCACTTCATCTTGTTTCATTCCACTTCACAGAGCACATTTGTTAGACAATGGGCTCTCCTGTGCTTGAGTTCAGTTCGCAGCGCCATCCTAATTGAACAGGTTTGAACAAGTCACCTACCCTTTCTGTACGCCAGGCTCTTTCTCTGTGAGGCAAGGGTAATAATAGAACCTTTATAGCATTGCTGTGAAATTATTGCTAGTTAAATAAGTAAAGCAGTGGGGATCAAAAGCCTGGCACATTGTAGGTACTAAGAGAATTCAGTTTTCTTAGTTTTTTGTTTTACTTACTTATTAAGTTTATGTTTTTGTATGTTTTAGGTAGATCACTACATCATGTACATAGATTCATTTCTAATACGATATTGCTTCTTTCTATTTTGTGACATTGCCAGAACATTTAAAAGTATAAGATAGTAATGATGAAAGCTGAATGGAAATGTTTTATCTGTTTTGTCACTGACAATCATATCTGTTTATTTCAAAGATAAAGACCTTTGTCAATTAAAGAATTCTATTTGGAGTTTGAATTTATTAAAATTAGATCTTTTACTTTCTTAGATGAACTCTCTGAAGTTATATTCTTTTTTTTATCACTGTGTTAATACATTTTATTTATAGTATGAATCCTAGGAGTATTACTTGATATGAAAGGTTCCTTTAGTATCTTGATTTTTTTTTTTTTAAAGAAAGTTGCAGCAGGAATGAAGGTGATCAGGCAAGTAGGAAGACAAAGAGAAGGAGAAAGTGTTTTGTATTTATTTTGTTTTGTTGTTCATCTTGGTTTCCCCAGCTCTAACACATGAACCTGAGTTCATGCCCAGTTGGTGGCCATGAGCCCAACTGCTTTTCTACCAGAGTGTGCCAAATTTTTTTTAAGTCTTATTTTTTATTACTCGAAGAATTATGTATTCTTTGCATGGAAATTTAGCAAATAGAGTTAATATAAAAATACAAGAATGTTATAAAAATGTATTCATAGTCCCATCTTTTGAACACAGCTGTTTTCAGATTTAGTATAGATACTCCTTCCCTTGACACTGTCAAGGACTAGTGTTTCGAAAAGGATAAGCCCTTGGCCAACTTTTTAATTATATAGTCAAAATTCTAGGTTCTCCAACTTTTTTTGGTCTTCAGAATTTTTCGCTTCAAGGTCTAAGGATATTCTTATATATTGTGCTAAATGTTTTTAAGTTTTGCTCTTCATATTTAAATTTTATCCATCTGAAGGTCATGTGTGTATAAGATAAATCTCAGTTTTTTTAATATGGAGAACCAGTTTTCTCCAGACCAGGAATCTGTGCACATTGTTGCATGTCAGCTTTGCAAATGTTTCAATTAAATTTCAATATCAAATTAGTAGATGATAATTAATTTAAAATGCATATATATATTATTTCCTTATTTAGTTATTTGAAATAAATTTTTTCCTCATACCACACTAAGTACAATAATTTTTGTTTCCAAGAACATTATTCATCTGAAAGCTATTTTAGACCAGTAGTTAGAATGTGAAACTTGCAGTAATTTAAAATCACTAACAACAAATATTTTGGTTTTCTGATTTCATATTTTAGATATGCATCTCTTGCTTTTAAGAAAAGCAGTGATGCAAAGATGGCTGTGAAGGAAATGAATGGAAGAGAGTTAAATGGGAAATCAGTAAATGTGCGGCTTGTTAAAACTCCTGGAGAACACGCATCATCACTTTCCTCCAAAAATGGAAATCACGTTAGCTTGAGTAATTTGGAGAAAAGCACCAGCAAAGAAGTCAACTCAACCTCCTCTGTTTCTAGAATGTCAAGAACTAGGCCAAGGCATCTGGGATCTGAGCAAGACAGTGAGTTATTCCCTTTCAATCAGAAGGTTAGTTTTCCTGATCAACCCCTTAAAAGTTCTATATTTGCCACACTGCACTGAGCAGCTCTGTAGGACAAGTAGCTCTAGAATTGACAGTCTCAAAGTGAGAATGAGAACATTCATCTGGATCTCTTTTAGATTTGGTTTCACCCTAACCTACTTTATACAGGTTCAATTGTTCCTGGCATGAAATACAGATCGTTAGAGACCTTGCAATAGAAAAAGTTATTTCTCTTTAACTAGGCTTGCTTTGTATTCTATTTGTCTCTTTTTCACAGTACTACTCATATAATAGTATGGCCAGTACTACTCTATAATCAGCTAATTCTGCTCATGCTTTCATAGCTAAAAGCTTATTTCATAAACCACAAAATATAGTCACTATCATATATGCCCTCACCTTTTTCCTCACTGAGGTTTTAAAATAATATGTGGGGCTGGTTAAAGTTGTCTTGTTCACACACCTCTCCACTGCTTAGCAAAATGCCTGTCATCCTGTAGGCATTTCCAGTTTCTTAAAGCTTGACATCTAGTTGCGTCCAGTCTTTTTTGTTTCTGAGATTTAGACAAATGCATTAGGATGTAACCATCACCACAATCAAGATACAGAACAGTTCCATCTTTTTCTTGCCTCTCCATCCCTGTATGCTCCGTTTTCCTTCTTTTCTCAACATGTAAGTTTTCTGTGTCTGCTCATGACTTTTCACTCTCCCTTCTTTTGGTGTTATTTTGTGAATTCTGTAGCATTTTTCAGTTCAAGTTCCTGTCATTTGACTAACTTATTTGCTCTCTGTCCCAATCTCCTTTCTTCAGATAGGAAACCTGATTGAGCCAGCTTGTGGTTTGGGGGTTTCTTAATTCAGCTGGCAGCACTCAGTCCTGTCAGCTGTGACAGTGACCATGGAGCAGGCAGAGGGAAGTGGCAGAATCTTAATGAATGGGGTGCTGTGGGCACAGTATCTCCATCCTGTATAGGTGGATGCAGAGGCTCCTCTGACCCTCTTTGTTAAACAGTGCTCTCAATTTTCTACCTTTTCAGCAGTATCTTGTCTCTCCGTTTCTCAGATTCTCAATGTTTATTCGTTTTATTCATTCATTTAGAAACATTTTGTTCACAATGAGAAACAGAAAAGTGACGATTAAGAATAGCACATTCAGGCGCACCTTGGTGGAGCAGCGGTCAGGTCATCACCTCCGAAGGAACAAGCCACATACCCCTGGGTTCAAGCCCCGGGTCCAGGAAAAACAGCTTTTGTGAACAAATAAATTAAAAAATAATAAAATAGAATACTTCTTCCTCTTCTCTCTTCCCTCTTCTCTCTTCCTACCTGCCTACTCGCCTTCATTCCTGCCTACACCTTTTCTTTAAAAAAAGATTGTGCGGTCATAGTCTGGCTCTGCCACCGACACATGTAACTGGATGAGCTAACTTCTTTATCTTAAAATAAGATGGTTCCTGCTTCATAAATACTAGGGATTTTGAATGAGTTTAATGCAGAAAAATTCTTAGAATAGTGCCTGGCGTTCACCAGTAATTTGACTCTTATAAATTTCATTCTTTGTATAGTCTCAACTGTCACTTAAACTGTTTATTCCAAATTTTTACTCATTCAACAAATAGTTACTGCATGCCAGCTGTGTACATATCAGAGGCACTGGGAAAGCAGCAATGAACAAAACACAAAAATCTCTGCTCTTGTAGAACTTAGATCAAGTAAAGAAGATAGATAAGGGAAAAAACAAATAAGTAAAATATATTCGATAGTGTGATGTGGCAGCTGTGATGTTTTAAATTTCTTGCCCTGATTTTTTCTCTAGTCTTTAAAGTCAGCGTTTCCTCTGTTGAGTTTTTATGGGATTAATAATGGTTTAATACAATTTGTAGCCTACTTGCATGATTCATACAATTTATAGCTTACTTATATGGTTAATAGTAACTAATTATCATTTTGTCTCTTCAGTTTCATATAAGATCCATAAATGAGGAGAGTTCTATTTTGTATTACCAGTTCCCATGCACATAGCATGTGGTCTAGTTCTGGGCTTATAGTTTGTGTTTAGTACATATTTAGTAAATAAGATGTAGAATATTTATAATTTCCATGTATACTATCCTTTCTCTGTTAAGTTAGATAAGAGAACTAATTTTTCATGCTCTAAGCTTGATAGATCCATATGGGTAATGAAGGAACCTCTCGCCTGTGTATCTACACTGGAACTAGTTATATTCTGTCTTTGGAAAATTGAGAGAATAGTTAATATAATTTTCTGTGTTCTGTGGTTCAGATGAGGAATCCTGGTTGACAAAGGATGATATAGACATAGCCTTGTAGACTTCATCACAGCTATAAGAAAACATGTTTGATGACTTAATACATGTCCCTGAACCTACCTCAAGGAAATTGACTTAGAATAAATAATCCCAAATCAAAATAAATTTTAGGACTATTGATTTTACTATTTGTAATTTTTAATTTAATTGAATTAACTTGATTTTCTCTATATAATGGTGACTGATTTTAAGAAAATTGTTTAAATACCTAATTTAGGGTGTCAAGAAGAATTGTAAGCAGATTGAATCTGCTAAATTGCTGCCTGAAACACTTATTCAGTTCATACCTCCAAATAATTTGAATCTGCGTAGCTTTACTAAGATCATGAAGAGACTGGCTGAACTACATCCAGAAATTAGCAGGTAATAGCTACAATGATATTTTAACTGGTTGCAAAATTTTTATATAAAAATGTAATAGTTTCCATATTTAGAATATGTTACTATGGGACATGTATGTGTATGTTTTCCTTTTACATAGAGACCATCTTATAGATGCTCTTCAGAAAGTAAGAAAAAATCATAATGGTTTTCTGAATGGCTTATCTATTAATACTATTGTGGAAATGACATCATCTGTTTTGAAAAATTCAGATTCCAGTTAGGAATAAAAGAAACAATGGAGGTAAGTCAGATCTTTTATATATAAATATTACTTAAAATTTTAAGCTATCGATTATTTTATTTTCAAATAAAAGAATAATATTAAGTTTTGAAAAGCGATATGAATTTTTTTTAAGTATTATTTTGGTTCATTATTAATACAAACCCAATTACCCCAGAATTAACCAGCTTAAATGACATTTGTCATCTCATGGTTTTCAGGTCGAGATTCAGGAATTGCTTAGCCTGGGTGGGTTTACTTAAGGTACTCCCCTGATCAAGGTATTAGCCTCACAGGTTAGGGGATCTGCTTCTAAGATGACTCATTCACATGACTGTGGCAAGAAACCTCTTACTCACTACATGGACCTTTCTTAGGGCTGTTTGAGTATCTTCACATCTTAGCACTTGACTTCCCCTTAGCAAGAGGTATTAGAGAAGGAGAAAAATGAAAGCTGCAGTGTCTTTTGTGGCCTGCCCTCAGGAGTCATTCTTCATAGTTTCTCCCATATTGTATTAGATGAAAGTTTTTATATGAAATCTGTACTCAAGGGGAGGGGAATTAAGCTCCAACTCTTGAAGAAAAGTGCGTTTATTTTTAAATTATCACACACGCATAAAATCCCTTTGTACAAAATAGTCAATTGGGACTTGTTTCCAGTTATAGCTGTCTAGATGACTGGCACCAACTTTCCATGGAGAACAACTAGAAAAGCTGCATAAATATAATGTACATCTGCCTAAAGGCAGTGGAAAGCTCTCAAGATAATGAGTTACTGGGCCAAGGTGCAGAGAAGATGAGTCTCAGGGAATTGTGCTCACTGTTTGGGATGCTTCCCCATTGGCTTCAGTTGCATAGGGGCACCTAGGAATTTAAGGGATTCTCCAAGTAGCATTGAAATCACATGGAGATACAAGGTCACAGCCATTAGGATGACTATTATGTACCCCGCCCTCCCCCCCGAAAAATTCCAGAAACTAACAAGTGTTGGTAAGCATGTAGAGAAAGTGGAAACACTTTGTTCATTGTTGGTGGGAATGTAAAATAGTGTTGCTTCTGTGGAAAATAGTAGGTATAGCAGCTCCTTAAACTACTAAAGGGAATTACATGTGATCCAGCAATTTTACTTCTGGGAAGAACTGAAAGTGGGGATTCAAACAAATATCTGTATATCCATATTCTTAGTAGTAGTATTCTCAATACGTAAAAGGTGAAAGCAGCCCAAGCATCCATTAATAGGTGAAGGGATAAATGAAATGCAATACATACAGAGGAATATTATTCAGCCTTGAAAAAGAATGGAATTCTGACTTACGCTACAAATGTATGAACCTTGAAAACGTTATGCTAAGTGATATAAGACAATCAAAAAGGAACAGATATTGAATGAGTTCATATATACATGGTACCTATTGTATTCACATTCATAGACAAAATATAAAGGTAGTTGCCAGGGGCTGAGGGAAGGGGGTGAAATGGAGTGTTGCCATTTAATGGGTAAGAATTTTACCTTAGGAATATAAAAAGTTCTAAAGATTGACGGTGATCATAATTTCAGAACAGTGTGTGTGTATGTGTGTGTATTTTTCTTAAGAAAGGTGTGGGAAGGAATGAAGGTGAGTACGCTGGCAAGCAGGCGGGAAAGAGAGAGGAAAAAGAAGTATTTATTTAGTTGTTCATCTTTGTTATTCCCCGGAATATGAATCCAGGTCCTTCAGATATATGTGAACCGTACAAACTGCAAGCTGAAAACTTAACCACTAAACCCCCAGGGCACCCCCAAAGTATATACTTAATGACACAGAACTGTACACTTAAAATGGTAACTTTGTGTTATATACTTTGCCGCAGTTTTTAAAACATGTAATCCTAATGTGAATATAGAAGGAAGGGGTTGGGGGGGGTCATAGAGTAATAATAAAGAGTACGAAAGTAATTAATAAAGGAAGGTAAAAAGACACATAGAGAAAGCAGGACAAATTGGGAGTATTTAGTATGATAAAACTTAGTTATGTCAGTAATTAAATATAACTGTTAATGAGCTAAATATTTCTATAAAAGACTAAGATTGTCAAATTAGGTTTAAAAATCAAATATAGTGTCTTCAGAGATACATCTAAAACAACCTTAGGAAATCATAATATAAAAGAATAGATAAGGAAAGAACCATGCTATATTAAACAAATTAGACCTTAAAGGAATAAAATTACTGAAAAAGTAATATTCAATTTATCAGAAGTACATAGCAATGTCAAATGTGTATGCATCTAATAAAAGCCTCCAAAATTTGTTAATAGATGTTTCTAGAACTATCAGGAGAACAAGTCTACTATTCTAATAGGAGATTTTAACATTACTTTTAACCGAGAGTAGACAAAAGAAATAATAATATAAAAAATAAAATGTAAACAATCCAAAGTTCATCTAGACCTACTGTGCATTATATGAAGCACAATGCACATAGGAACAAAATAAGGTGTCTTCAGGTCACTTGAAATATTTGCAATGTTCAACCATATACCGGACCATAAATTAAGTCTCAATAAATACTAAAGGTCTGACAAGTTACTGTCCTTGGGATATGAGTTAACTTAGAAATCAATAATGAAAATATAAATAGGAAGTCTCCAAGTTGGAAATAAATGTTTAAATAACTAACAAGTGAAAACTAGAACTTAGATTTCAAGTGAAAGCTAATGAAATCCTTCACTTCAAACTTGAGAGATTCAGAGAAAGCTAAATAAACTGAAATGTCATGGAAGAAAAATGACTCAAAATTAATGAATAAAGTATATAACTCAAGAAGTTGAAGGAAAAATTAGGAGTAATAAACCAAAGGAAATTTAGGAGTGTAAAGCTAATGAAATAAGAGTAACCATAGAATAAGAAGCATCAACAAAACCAAAAGTTTATTCTTGAAGAGGATTAATAAAAATGACAAACCATTAATGAAAGTGATTAAGCAAAAAATAAAATACACAAATAACTAAGGTAAGGAATTTTTCCCAAAGGGAAACATCATTACAAATCTTGAAAATCATTGCAGATCATTACAGACGTTGAAAAGATAGTAAGAGGATGTTGTGATTGACTTTAATACATTAAAATGTTTAAATTAAATGGGCAGCTTAGAAAAATTCAACTTGACAAAAACAGAAAATCTTTACATTTAAAAAAATCTTTCTACATTTGTATTTATTATAGAGTCATAAGTAAAGCCTTTCCCACAAAATAAAATCAGATGGTTACACTAATGAATTCCCCAAGCATTTAAAGGAAAGACTACCTCTTAAAGGCTACCAGAAAAATCATCAGTCACAATACCAAAAACACAAAAACAGAATAGAAAATTATATTCTAATCTTATGAACTTGGGTGCAAAGTTCACCCAAAGCAGGTTCATTTGCTTTAAAGTTTTTAACAAATAAAGGCTAATGATTTGTAAAAAGAAGAATATGTTGTGACCAAATTGGTACTACTCTAGAGAGTGCAAGTGTCATTTAACATTTAATTTAATGTAATTTACCATATGAATAGGATGAAAGGAATATCTGATTTTTTCAATAGATGCAGAGATAGTTGATAAAATTTTCCACTCATACATGATAAGCTTTTTTTTTAAGGTAAGATGCAGGCAAGAATAAAGGCAAGCAGAGACAAGAAGGCAGGAAGAGAGGATAAATAAACACTTTATTTTATTTAGTTGTTCATCCTGGTTGGTTCCCCTGACCCCTAGCAAACGGGGGTCCTTGGGGTGTGGACTGCACCAGCTGAAGACAGTCAAACTACTACTTCACCAGGGTGCACCACATAAGATGTTTAAATAAATCTCTTCCTTTTGGGAAATCTCAGGTCTGAGATTTTATTCTACTTGCAGAATGAATTTCATAGATGCTGGCAAAAGAAAGACCTAAGACTCCTGGAATAGAGACAAAAGATTTTTTTTACACCACAATAGCGGTAGCCAGGATATCGTTTTCTTGCCTAGTTCTTTGAGCCTCACTTCTCACAGGACAACCCAGGGAGGACCAAGTGATTCTGCTTGCACTTGAGTGGGTTGCTTTACAAGAAAACCTGAAACTCAGGGATCTGAGTTCTCTGTCATGGTCTACCAGATGTCTATCTAAGAGGGAGATGTTATCTTCATTGTAATAGATAGTAAATTCCAAGGAGAACACTTTCTCTGTCTTCATTCCCAAAGAAGACACCTTCTCTTCTTCATTCTCAAGGGAGATACTGTCTATGTTTTCCAAGACTGTTCATTAAGCATTCTTGATAGGATAGTCCAGAACAAAGGCTGTCAGTGCCTCTTCTAGCAAGATGTACAGAAATGGGAAATCCTTATGGAAAATCATCTCCCCCACAAAAAAAAAAAAAAAAATCTTTTGGTGAGATGTAGAAAACTTTCTCCTTAAGAGCAGGAACTGGAAAGATCTTGAACTCACCTCCTCCCCACAGACACAACAAAACTACACCTATTTAACAACTGCAACCTTTGAAAAATAATGGGGACCAGCAGCTCTAAAAGATAAGGGACACACATCGTCATAAAGATTAGGAGAAACTGACCTGTCTTGGCCACATGGCACCCTATTTGGAGACCTTGGGGTCTGCAGGGAGAGACCAGTGATACAGACACTCCCAGAGATGAAGGGCCTGGTCTCTCAGTGGTGTCTTCGTACTTGAAAATTAACATTCTTTTGTTGAAACAAAAACCTTGGCACGGGGTAGAAAGAGGGATAGTCTCTTTTCTGAGACATGACCTGTGTCATGCCGGCACTGGAAGCTGACGTTGCAAGCATCCCCCAGGAAGAAATACCCTCCCCTCCACCATTTGTACACTTATGCAGGACTGTTTCCTGGGCTCCCATGGTGAGGTAGACAGCCGTGTGTGCACTGGCTTAGGGGGCTGAGTGATTCCCTGCAAAGGACGTTACATTCTTCAACTCTAAAGGAAGGTCATTGAAGAGACCTAGTATCAGCAAGTCCCACCTCCTTCTCACAAAGCAACTAAGAATTAATCTATTTTTCAGACATAAACACTGAGCAAAAGCAGGCCCGGAGGCTACAGAGACATCACATCACCCACGACCACAAAGAGCAGGTAAAAACATCAGGGGTCAGAGCTACGCCGCAGATTCAGGGTTCAGGCTGTGACAGAAGCACTGGAACCACGGGAAGAACTGGCCTGAAGAGTGGCTCCAAAAACAGCAAAGAGCTCACCCAGTGGATCCAGGACATGGAGCCAGGGGACAGGGTCTCAGTGCGGGGCAGAAGGAGGACCAGCCCCCCGGTGGTCTGAGTGGGAGTCCCTGCAGGGACACTACACTGGGTGCTACCATAACTGGAAGGCAGCTAGGAGAATCCCCATCATAATATATGAAATGATGGATCCGATTAAAAACCCAAAGAGAAATCTAAATACAACAGACATATGCAGATTATCTGAGGATTAATTTAGGGAAAATGATAAACATGAAAATTAAGAAAACAGTAGAGGAAGAAATAAGCAAAAAGAGAAATGAAGCAAGGTATCCAAGAAATGAACACGATAGCTGAACTAAAGAACTCCATAGAGGAACTCAAGTAAGACGGATGAGGCCTCCAGAAGAATCAGTGAGCTAGAAGATAGTGTAAAGGAATGCACTCAAGCAAATCAGCAAAGAGATGAAAGAATGAAAAGAAATGAAGACAGCCTTCATGACCTGCGGGGTAACATTAAAAGGAACAATGTTTGCATATAAGGCTCCCAAAAGGATAAGAAAGAGGAAAGGAGGCAGAAATTGTATTTGAAGAAATGATAGCTTGAGAATTTCCCTAACATGAGGAATAAAGCAAGTCTCCAGATGCAGGAATCTTAAAGAGTTCCAAACAAAAGAAATCCAAAAGATGAACACCTAGACACATTTTCATCAAATGTGAAAAACGCAAGATAAAGAATGACTCTTAAAAGCATCTAGAGAAAAACGAGTCTCATACAAAGAAGTCCCCATAAGACAAGTCAGCGGATTTCTCAAATGAAACTACAGACCAGAAGGGAATGTCATAATATATTCAAAGTGTTGAAAGGATTTTCAACCTAGAATTTGATACTCTGATATTATCATGTAGAACTGAAGATATGATAAAAAAAGCTTTTCAGATAAGCAAAAGTTAAAGAAATTTAGCACCACAAAACCAGCTCTACAAAAAATACTAAAGATGCTCAATAATATGTAAGGAAACCCCACTTTAAAACAGTAGAATACCAAAATGTGAAAAGGGGAGAGGGAGAGAAGAGAGTAAAAATGTGGGTGGTTAGAATAAGTGTAAGAATCACTTTTAAATAAAAATAAGAAATGTACAATTCTTAATGCTAACCTCAGGGTAACTTCAAGACACCTCTCCAGAGAAAAAGCAAAAAGGGAAACCAAAACAACCATACCCAACCCACCTAAGAAAAGAAAGAGAACCACAAAGGCACTGTCTGGAACAACACACAGAAGCCAAATGACAAACCGGCAATAAACAGCTACATATCAGTAATCACCCTAAGCATTACTGGATTGAGTTCACCAGTCATGTGACCCAGAGTGAATAGATTAAAAGCATAACCCGGTCTTCTGCTGCATTCAGGAAACTCACCACCTTTCAAAAGATACACAAAAGGCTAATGTTAGTGGTTGAAAGACAATCCTTCATTTTAATGGCAACCAAGAAAGAGCAAGAACAGGCATTTACATTGGACAAAACAGACTTCCAACTAAAAAGCTTAATAAAAGTCACAGAAGGACATTACATAATGATTAAGAGGTCAATCCAGCAAGAAGGCATAGCACTTATTAACATGCACCAAATGAAAGAGCATCAAAATATATTAAGCAAGTATTAGAACTGACAGGAGACAGACACTGACAGCACACCCCACTTACAGCAGTGGACAGTTCAACCAGGCAGAAAATTAACAGGAAAACAGCAGCTTTAAATGACCATGTGGTTGGGACAGTTGAGTGTAATAGGCATATACTGAGCACAACATCCAATTACTACAGAGTTCACTTTCTTCTAAAGTGCACATGGAACATTCTCAAAGATAGATCATAGGTTGGGTCACAAAACATGACTTAAATTTACAAAGATTGAAATCATACCAGGCAATTTATCTGACCACAATGGCTTAAAACTAGAAATCAACCATCAAAAAAAAAAAAATAGTTTTAACTGAAAGACCCCAGTTTAATTGGAGACTAACTAATATGCTTCTGAATCACTCTTAAGTAAAAGAGGAAATCAAAGAGGAACTTGAAAAATACGAGACAAATGAGAGTGAAGGCACGAGCTACCAGAATCTATGGGATGCAGCAAAAGCAGTACTGACAGGGAAGTTTATTTCAGTCCAGGCCTTCCTCAAAAAACAAGAAAAATCACAAACAATCTAACCCTGTATCTAAAACAACTAGAGAAAGAAGAACAATTAAAGCCAAAAATCAGTAGAAGAAAGGAAGTAATACAAATCAGAGCAGAAATAAATGAAATAGAAAACAATAGGAGAACACAAGATCAGTGAAGTCAAAGGTGGTTTCTTTGGGAAAAAAACACTGGTTCACAAAAAGAGAGAAAGCTCATAATTAGATCAGAAGTGAAAGGGGAAGAGTACAGCAGACACCACAGAAATGCAAACCACATCGTGAGAGACCACTGTGAACAGCTCTGCGGCATCGATATGGACAACCTGCAGGACATGCAGATTTTTACCAGGGCTGAACCTGGAAGAATTGGAAAACCTGAACAGAACAATCACAAGTAAGGAAATAGAAGAGGAAATCAAGACTTCCTAAAAAGAAAAGCCCAGGACCAGATGACTTTTCTAAAGGATTTTACTAAGCCTTCAGAGAAGATTTAATGCCTTTCTCAAACTCTTCACTGAAGAACAGTGAACACTCCAAATACCTTCTGTGAGACTAAAATCACACTGATGACAAAAGCTTGACAGAAGTCACCAAGAAAGAAAATCACATACCATTATCTTTACAACAATGGAGCCAAAAGCATATGAAGGAGGAAGGAAAGTCTCTTCAATAATCAGTGTGAGGAAAACTGAACAGCCCCATGCAAAAGAATGAATCTAGAACACTCTTAACACTGTTCACAAAAATTAACTCAAAATGGACTAGCAACTTGGGCATAAGACCAGAAACCATAAAATTGTTGGAAAACAACATAGGAAAGACATTCCATGATGTCAGCCTTAGCGAGGTCTTTGGGGGCTCAACTCCAGCATCAAGAAAAAAACAATTGGGATTCACAGAACTGAAAAACTTCTTCACAGCGAAAGAATATTACCAAAACCAAAAGACAGCCTGCTAACTGGGAGAAGATATTTGCATTCCATATTTCTGACAAGGACTTAATATCCAGAACATTAAAAGACAAAGAACTCATAAAACGCAGTAATATAAAAGTAGGCAATCCAATCAAAAGGCGGGAAGAGGAATTGGAGAGACATTTTTCCAGGAGGATATATAGATGGCCTATAGCACATGAAAAGATGTTCCTACTCAATCGCTATCCGGGAAATGCAAATCAAAGCATTAAGATATTTCACCTTTTATCTGAGAGGTTGGCTGTTACCCCAAAATCTGGAAACATGTTGGCGAGGATTGGAGGAAAAGAACACTTTACCCTGTAGGAGTGCGTGGTGGAAACCCTATGGAAAACAGTATAGAGATTGCTCAAAAAGTTGAAAATGGAAATCCTATATGATCCTGCCATCCTGATTTTGACTATGTAACAAAATAATACAGAAGCCCCCATCCACAGAGATGTATGTACCCCCATGTTTACTGCAGCCCTCACAATACTAAGAACTGGAAACTACCTATGTGCCCAACATCAGATGAATGGATAAAAGATGTGGTTCATATACACAATGGAATGCTACACAACCCTTACAAGAGATGAAAACCCTGTTATTTGACTCAACATGGAGGGACCTAGAGGGGATTATGCTAGCTAAAATTAAGTCAAAAGAAGAAAGATAGCAGATGACCTCACTCATAGGTGGAACGTGAATAGACAAAGGAACAGATGAAACAAAACCAACCCTTGGACACTTGCAACAGAATTGAGGTGACCAGTCAGGAATGGGAATTGGTGGGGTGGGGCGGTATGTGGTCATGGAGCCCATTGGACAAAATCACTTTGTGATTTGATGGAGGACAGGGTGTGTTGACATAGATCTGAATGAGGAAATTGCACATATGAGTTAATTTGTAAAATTAACTTTTACAAGGTTACTGCAATAAAATTCTGAGAAAAAAAAAAAGTAGATTCTGTCCACCTGGGCCTGCTGCTGTACAGATTTGCTCTCCTTGGTACTGCCTAGAACATCCACCCTGGACCTAGGGTTGTTGACCAGCCCTGCTGGAACTGCTGCTCCTCGGCAGGATTGAGCTATTTTCACCCATGGGTGTGCTTTGCTACAGATGGTTCCCAGCTCTTTCTCTCCGGTGACCTCTGTTGGGACTATGGTCTGCTTGTGGACTGGTCTCTTTCCTTGTGCCTTGCTTTTCATGCCTGTGAGTCTGGAGGAAACTACATTTCCTACCCCATCTCTAGCCCCATAGGCTCGGCTCTCAGGCCTCCACACAGGAGTGTCTCCAGAGCTCCAGCAATTCTAGGAGTGCTGAGAGTTCACAGCTAAAGGAAGTCCAGCATTCCAGATCAACACCTGGGCCTATACTGTGTAACCAGATACCTAGCACAGGGCCTTTGCATCAGGGAAGCCTAACCCACAGAAATGACACAGAATTCTAAAAAGAATGAAAGAAATAAATGCAAAAGAATGAACCAAAACAAAACACCATGGGGAAAATCTGAATGCAACAGAATTAAGTAAACTGCCTGATGAAGACTATAAAGCAACAGTTTACTCATGAAATCAGGCAGCTGAGGAACAAAAGAGAACTGCAAAAAAGAGAAAATATGAGACAAACAGTTAATGGAACTAAGAATGCAGTAGAAGAACTAATGAATACAATAGAAGGGCTTGGCAGCAGGCTAGAAAAAGCCTCCACACATATTAACAAACTGGAAGACAGAGCAACAAACTGGAATACACACCTAAGCAGACCAGCAATAGAAAAAGGATTGAAAAGAAGCAGACAGCATATGAGACTTACAGGACAACATCAAAAGCAACTGCATTGATGGCATAGGGGCCCCAGAAAAAGAGAAAGGGACAGAAACCATATTGGGAGAAATGATGGCTAATAATTTCCCTAATCTGTGGAAGAAAAAAGACATCTAGACCCAGGAAGTTCAGAGAGTTCCAAACAAAAGAAACTTAAGCAGACCTATAATAATACATACCAGCAGTCTTATTAGATGCACAAAATAACTGCCATGCAAGGCACTTTCATGGGATTGTGTGCAGTCGCAAAGAGTTGGAAAGCTATGTACAGTGACAGGGCTGTCTTCAGTGTGTATATATATATATATATATATGAAAGGAGACAATAATACCGTTGCTTATATTTGTTAGAAGAAACTCCAGAGGGTAGGAAAAGCTAATAAAATGATTACATGGAAAGAGTAGGAATAGGGGGTAAAAGGGAAACTTCTCTGAATATATAATTTCCTTATAAAAGCTTTGTACATGCAAGTATAATATTGAATCAAAGAAAAAAAATCATAAAAAATGAAATTATACTAAATTGATCACGTAAGAATAAAGAATGATTCCATTTACCTTAGCATTTTGAATATACATCTTAATATCATGTACTCTAAGAATAATAGAGCTGCAAGTATTTCATAAGCTATTTGTCTAATAGTAGTATTTTGAAATTTATATAGAAAAGATAATTGTCAGCGCATTAAGAACAAAGAGCTTTGGTGTACAAAAAATGCAAATATAAAATCAGTGGTTGGATTTTAAAATCCTGCGCCATTACATTTTGATTGGAAATACCATGAATCGACAGTGCTTTTCAGGAGTACCCGTTTTGGCTGTTTACTGAAACCCTTAGAAGCAGTGACAGCCCGGCGCTCGTGAACATAGCCAGCATCCAGATCGTCATTTTTAAATATAAGTTTTGACTTTTCTTAGTCCTTTTTGCATCTTTGAAGCCACATATTCAATAAGACAGCATTATGTTTTTTTTAACAACCAACTTACTGTCATCATTTTTTTGCTTACCGCTCCTACCCACTTGATATCTGCCTGCTGCCTAATCTTGGTGATTTCCAAGTTGATTCCCCAGTAATCAGCTAAGTACCTCATTTTCATCCTTCTAAACCAAACCACGCAGCTCAGTGAATTTATCCTTATCTATGCTCAGGCCTGTATAACAGGCCTGTAGGGCTTCTAGCACCCCCAGAAGTTTGTCTGTGTCCCCTCACCCCCGACCAGAGTATTCACAATTCAGCAATTAAAAGAAAAAATTCCTGCCCTCAAGGAGCTTACTTTTCTAGACAGGAGAAGGAAATAAATCAACATAATCATTTCAAATAGTGGTAAGTTTGACAATGGAAATAGAACAGTAATGAGCTAGAAACTACTGGGGTACGGGGTGGGGTGGGGGGGGTCCTTAAATGAAAGTCGCTTTTGTGTGTGGGATTTTACACAAATACAGAAATTTAAAGGTTTTGTATTAGAATGTCCTTTTCAAATTTATTTCTCACAGATATGGTTGCCTTAAAAATAATAATTTTCATATAATATTCATTAGTAAACCAGTATTTGTGAGTCTGGCTTCATCATAGTTACTAGTTCAGATGCTTCATATCTAATGAAGCTGCTTTAACATCTCACAAGTGATTTTCTCTTCAAGATATCAGACATTGTCACATTTTTTACCATGATTTAACTCTGTTAAAACAGACTGAATAGTTTTCTGTATGTTTAATACCTTATGACCTACTTCTGTTATTGATCTAATAGAATTTAGTAATGTGCTTTTTGAGGAATAGAATTAATAGTAAATGAGTTATGACATGTACATGATATTAATGAACAATGATTAGTTTAGTAATAGAGGATACTAGTAATTATATACTCTGGAATATTTGACTTCATATAACCAACACATTTTATCGCTGGTATCTTCTGTCTTTTCTTGGCCTATAGAATTTCTTTGGAAAAGCATGACTCCCCTCCTGCATAGAATACTGCACAGCACTGAAGAAGAATTGTGGTAATAGCACGATGGCGTGATTAAACGGATCTAGCAGTCTAAGAGTTATTTTCTAGCCTTCCCTTAAAATATAGCAACTGTTACTTCTGTAGCATTCATATCTTCCCTATGTAAAATTAAAAGATAATTTTAATGCTTGTAAACTTTATATTTCAAATTTGTCACCTAGAGGCTTCATTTTGCATATTTTGGATCAGAAAAGATGGCATGTCCATTTTTTAAAAGCCTTTTTTAAATCACTTTTTAAAAATTGTTGACCAAAAAGTTGTTATTTCAGAGCTTGTTAAATGATTTTCATACACAAAAATGTAATTACTTTTATTTCTTATTTTAGTTTCAATGTTCAGTTGTCATAAGACTCATATTGAACCAGAGAGGATTAACAGCTAAATAAATTGAATCTGTAATACACGACCTTTTAGAATGTGTATATTAAAGCTTCCAAGAGAACCAAGATAATGTTGTGATACAGGAAGTTCCTTTTTATGGCTTCATTGTAAAAGACGTAGATGTATTTTTTCACTAGGAAGAGCTTTCCCTGGGAGGAAGTAAGACCAGGCGAGCTTTCCTAAGGACACGGCCACCATATTGCTTATGTTTGTTTTGTAGCAAGTTTTATTACACTGGTTAGAGTGTGAGTTGAAGCAATTTTTAAGAACTAACTTTATGTGTTATCTAACAACATACAGATTTCTTCAATGCTTCCTTTTTAAAAAGCAACATATTGTTTAAAATTGTAGTTTTACTAATAGTAAACTGAGCATTTAAATGTGGATTTGTTCAAATTTAAAATGCTTAGAGCGTTCACTATTGAGTTGATAACAATTAAAAGTTACCATTGAACATTTGTATTTGATGTATTTATGTTTAATAAAAGCAGAATTTAAAGTACTACTGTATATTTAATACCTTCTGTAGGTTTAATGGTATTTTCCACATGTAAACTAGCTTATCAGTGTTTATGTAGAATACACGTGTGTAAGGTTACATGTCAAGCTACTGAATTTTGTATTTTTCCTCTTTTATGGAAGTTTTGGTTATATTTCATATATTAATTTGTCTCCAGTTAATTCCAGATCCACCCAAAATGTCTACCAGGAATTTGGTTCCAGAATTTTAAATTTCATTTTAAAGAACTCTTATTAAATGAAACATGAGAATCATTGATTTTGTCCATATATTAAAAGGTACATTCAGAATTAGCATTGAATAAAGTTGGAACATGGACTAGATCTTATTTTCAATTTAGTAGCAGCAATAAAAAGTATACTTCTAGTCATTTGTTTCTGAAATGATTTAATGAAGTGGAATTCTCTTACAATACATAGAGACCAAATTACTGTATTTGACTTGGGCAAAATATAGAATGGGACGTTTGAAATTATAATTTTCAGGGATTTTGAAATAAAGACAATCCTCTTTGCTGAAATGCAAGGTAAAGTGAGGCAGCTTTATAGATCAAAAGGTTTTATCCATGAGTTAAGAAAATATTGACCAAGTTATGCTTCCCAAGTTAAATTTAGAAGTTGGAGTAATCCATGAATCTATCGTGTGTAACCTCAAGTAAAAAAGTATTTTGATGGACCTGGATGGAGCAGTGGTTATCTTGTGTCAGTTACCTCCGAAGGCGCACAGGCCACATATCCCTGGGTTCAAGTCCCTGATTTAGGGGAAAACAGTCAGTGTGAACAAATAAATAAAAATAAAATGCTTCCTCCTCCTCTCTCTGCCTGCCTGCAACTTTCCTTAAACATACATACATACATACATACTAAATAAAAGATCACTCTTATTCTTTAACATCTGTAATTGAAAATTAATCACAGGAAATTCTTGTAGAATTTTAAAAGCCTGGTCAAATTATCCCAAGTTTCCAAGTAATCTTCATATAATAATATACTTATTAAGTTTCATATAATATTAATATACTTGCATTATTGCACAAAATCATTTTTCTTTCACATTATATTACTGGAATACCAAAGAGCACTAAGTTTACCAATTAGAATATTCAGATAATTATATTTGGGGATAATCAGAAACCTGAAATGTGTAAATACCCTAAGATTATCATAAAAAAAAATGTGGAACTAAAAAACTTCCTTTTGGATCCTCCCGATGCCAGTGTTAATTCTGGTCAAAGGAGATAAAACATGTAACAGAAGCTCAATGTAACAGGTTGGTTTCTTTAAAATGAATTTTTAAGCAAAAAGTTCTTATCTGTCGACTTCGTTGGGTGGTTTGGTTTTTGTCACTGTTGGTCATGGTTACTTGTCAAGTGTCTGCCGGCACACAGTGACTGATAGCTGTTAGCGCTAACAGGCAGCACAGAGGTGGCCCTCCACCTTGGCCCGACCTGGTCCTCCACGGCCGTGAGTGTGTCGCACAGCAAGAGAAAGGTAAGGTTGCAGAAGCAAACATGCTGTGCGCGGACCTGGAAGTGGGAAAGGGCCTGGATTACTGGCTGGCGGAGGAGAACCAGGGAAATGGCGGTGCAAGGACGCCATGCACTGTGGCTGACCTTGAAGATGGGGGAAGGGGCCGGGAACCAAGGAACCTTGCAAGTGACCTTAAACTAGAAAAGGAGCTAGTCTGTTCCTTAGAGCCACCAGCAGAGGACAGCCCTGCCAAGAGCTTGATTTTAGCCTAGTAAAAGCCATGTCAGACGTCTGACCTCCGGAGGTGTAGGTGTAAGAGAAATTCGTCTAGTCTAAGCCTCCAAGTTCATGGTCATGTTTTACACCAGCAGTAGACAAGTGATACGTCTGTAACTTTCTCTCTAGAAATGGGTCCCAAGTTAGTGTTGACAACTGCTGTGTACCTTTGCCTGAATCCTGACTGGGGGGGCAGAAGTCAGTTCTGGCTGGGCTGTGCGTGAGTGCTGTGTCCTTTCCTGCCGCCACGAGGTGTGTTAGGCTCATCTGGTTCATTTCCTGTCATCCCTGGAATCCACCACTTCCCCAGCAAGCTCTTTCCTTTTCTAGGAGAAACTGCCTAGAAACAGGAGCTGATCGGTAGGTGTGTTCATGACTTGGAAGTTGGTCGTCAGCCCTTTCAGCGCAGCCAGGAAACGTGTGTGTCGGTTGATCTGCGTGCGCACACGTTTTATGTGTTCAGTCCTAGTAAACAGCACTGTTAAACTGTCCCTGTGAGAGCGTGTACTAACTGGCATACAGTACTGGTGTACGTTTTCTTTTGTCTTTAGCCTTGGGATGCAGTCGCGATATTGTTATATAGGACCCCCTCCAGGAGACTCCATTGCAAACACATAACCATACTGAAGGGGGACCCAGGCGTAAAGGACATAATGGAGGGGCCCTTCAGTCCTGTAGGTGAAATCGGATCTCCTAGCTTCCTACAGTGTCTCTGGAAGGACTTGGTTTTTCTGACTGATTTGTATGGTGTTTGGGGTATTTACGTCTTTGTTTCTAGGTAAAGATTTTATCTTTCTGATGTTGGTTATAAATTACCCATAAGCGCCTTTGCCAGACTCCCTCTCTGCCCCTCGTTTTTCTGTCTGCTCTGCCCACGGCTGTGATGGGCTGTTTGCAAGAGGGCCGCGTGCGAGAGACCCCAGCTGGCATTCGCCGAGTTTTCTCTTTTACTCGGTTATTTGCCGTTGTGGGATTCCCCGGGTGACGACGCTAATGCATTTTTGTGCAGAATTTCTGTTCTTGCTTTTTGTTTGCTTTTGAAGAGGACATTTACGGAACCCGGATGGCACGCACTGACTTCTCCTTAGCCTCTGGCGAGTGCCGGACGTTTTGTCTCCAGCAGCAGCAGCAGGGGGCTCCGCTGGGGACTTGAAACCCCGCGTCTGGGGCAGCACGGATTCCTGTGGTTCTGCCATTTTCAGTCCGGTCATCGCAGCAGACAGCCGCGGCCGAGTTGTTCCTGCGGGTAAACGTCTGTCTGTGGACCCACTGAGTCAGCGTGCAGAGCGCAGAGGTTGAAATCTCAGGAGCTGGCTCTGTGGCGGGGACACCGACTCACTGGCGCTTGGTGTAGAGAACATTGGCTCCTCCCGTGGCCCCGTCATCGTCTGGTTTGGGGGGCTCCGCAGCTCTGCTCTCACCTTACGTTATGGCTGCTGTGAAGCTTTTCTCTATTTATTTCTCTGTATTGCCGGTTTTAAGCGTTGATGATGCGTCGATCCGTGTTTCCTTTCTGGTTCCTGTGCCGCGGTTGAGAGTCTTGAGTGTGTAGGATTCAGAGCAGCTTGCACACGTTGTGCCGTGCACTTCTGTCCGAGGACGCCTCTTACACACCTGGCAGGTGCGTTGAAACTGCTGTTTGACGGCTCTGGAGCGTGGCAGCTCCTTGGAAATCCTTTGGCCTTGTCAGCTCCCACTGTGAAGCTTTGTCAGGCAGCCCTGCGCTCTCGTCCGGGCTGCGCACACTGTTCTGACTTCTCCCGTCGGGACGTGTGCAGAGGCTGCCGGGAACCGGAGCCTTTCGGCCGTGGTGAGCTTGTTGGGACTGTCCCAACTGCGCCTCGCTTTGGCGCTTTCCCGGCCTCGGGCGTGTCCTTGCACGCGGGCTGGAGAACGTTGTGCGCTCCTGGGGCGCCCAGGGCCCGCAGACGTCTGCGGCGCTTCCCAGCTCAACCGCGGAGGCCCAGGCCCTGTCTGGGATCCCCTGGCTCCATAGGGTCACACGTGCCCCTACCCTGCCTGCGGCCAGGCACCCGCTTGTGTCATCTGCTTCGCCCAGTTTCTAGTTCACGGCAGAGGGTAAGCCCAGCCCGCCGCCGCCTCGTGTCGGGAAGCACAGTGTGTTCGTCTCGAGTCTGCGGGGTTGACCAGCCTTGCTCACCTACCTGGGCAGTGTCTTTAGCCTGACTGTGCAGCCAAGCGCCGGTGCGCCTCACCTCGCCCATCTACTAACTCACCACAGACAACCCTTCTCCCTCCCTGGGGTCTGGCCGGTGGCTGGTACAGGACTCTCAGCAACCTGTCCCAGAGCTGTCAGGCCCATACCCTCCCCTAGTCCTGCCATTCCCAGGTGCCATGCTCTCCGCCACTGGCCCTCTGCTCTGGCCTGCAGCCCCTGAGCGCCTGTCCCACTCAGCTCTCAGGACACTGAGGGAGTGTGCGCCCCACAGGTGTGGCTCCTGTGCCCTGGCACCCCTGCTGTCATCGAGGCTGTGGAGGGAGCCCCACCCAACTCACCCCTGAAGGGCAGGGCTGCTATGTTTCCCACGCACAGGCTGTCCCCTGAGGTGTCTTCCTAGGGCCCCGGAAGCCAGAGGTGGCATGCCTCCCCATCAGACTAGAGGTGGCTCCGGACGCTTGGCCGCACGGCAGGCACACTGCCCGGGAGGCATGTTCTCTGGCTGCCAGCAGATGGCCCTGTTTCCCCTAGTTTCACACCGGCCGGGGGCCAGCAGACTGGACTGCAGCCAGCCGGGGCGCTGTGCTAGGTCCTCTACAGCCACTGAGATGTGGCCGTGGCCGTAGGTAGTGACTCTCCCCTCCCAGGGCAGTGGCTGCCGTGAGCAGTTTTCTCAGAGGCTGAGCTGTTGGGAGAGGACTCAAGGAGGGGCAAGAAAGCAGCACGCAAGTGGACCAGACCCTGCGTGGTGTGAGCAGGGCACCTGCTGCCCTGGGCTGGCGCCTCCCACATGTGCGCTCCACGGGGAAACCCGCTGTGTCCCCAGACCCTTGTGTCACCGGAGGGAGCCCTTCCCTGGGCGCGCTGGAACTGTACCGCCAACGCGCACCCTCTCCCCATCAGTCCTCCAGGCGGATCTGGAGTGCCCACTGCCTGGACCAGTCACCCCCAAAGGTCTAAGTCCCAGGCAGCGTCACGCCGGGCTCCCCTGCCTGTCACCACCCAGCCCTGGGAGACCCACTGTGGGCCCCCGAGAGCCTGTTCCCTCCAGCCCCCAGGGCCTGGCACTCCCGCCTGCCCTCCTGCCCCACGCCATTCCTGGCGCTGCAGTCTAGTCTCGGCCTGGCCTGTGTGCGGGTCCCTGACAACTATGTTCTTGCGTGTGAGTGTCCCCAAGCAGGGATCCCTGGTGCCTGCAACTGGGTGGTCTCGGCCTTTTGCAGATTCAGCTCTGAGATAAGCGGGAAGAGAGGACGGGTGGTGCTGGGGTTGAGACCCCGGTGTCCTGTGTAGGAGACCGTCCGGAGTTGAATTGTCCGTTGCACGGCCGGGAGCAGGTCCGGAGACGCCGCACTGCTGGTCCTCAGGTCGGTGCGCCTCCCGGCCCGGCCGCTGCCGGCGCCGCGGGCTCGCAGGTGCCGCCCGCCCAGCGCCCTGCAAGCAGCCCCGCCGCCGGGCCCATCCCCGCCCCCGCCGGGCCGCCCGCCGCCCGAAGCCGCAGTGGGCCGGCCCCGCGGCTGCGCCTCCCGCCCGCGCCCGCGCCCGCCCCCGGCGCGCCTCCCGGGCGGTGCGGGCTCAGTCCTCCGGGCGGCGGTCTCGGCTCGGCAGCGCGCCATGGCCCGGGACTGGCGCGGCCTCTGGCTGCTCCTGGGTGAGTAGGGCTGGGGAACCAGCCACCCGGACGGCCCTGTGTCCGTGAGCGCGAGCGGCCGCCTGTCCAGCGCGGGGCCCCTGGGAAGGGCCCGGGAGGGTCTGCACAGGGCTCCCTGGGGAAAGCGGGCAGCTGTGGGAACACCGCCCGGCTCAGGGGCTTCTGAAATGCACGGGGCTACCTTCCCGGCAGCCCTGGGAGCTCACTTTTGGGGGAGGAAGGCGAGGACGCCCACAGTCCCGCTCTGGTTCCAGCTATGTCCCCTTCCTTAGGCCGGGGTGGGGGCGGGGGTGCCAGCAAAATGTGGGAGCAGGCACCTGGCACTTGGCTTTTGGAAGTGAGAATCGTGGCCCCTCGATCTAGCAGTCCGTGAAGCTGCAAGCCTGACTGCATACAGCAGTGGCGAGGAGCAAAGAGACCCCCTAGGATGCCCTTGCAGAAATGAAGCCAGGGTCTTCCTCCGGGGCATGTCCTGCCCTTTTTGTTTGCTTGGTGACTGGGTACTGACGGGTTCAAGAGGGGTTCTGGGTGGGGTGGCAGAACGGGCGCTTTCTGCTTTGAGAGGTTAGAAACGAAACTCAGCAGCACGGATATGCAACAGACTTAGCAAACTGCAGCCCCAAAATTGTCTTCACTTCCCTGTTTTCCTAAAATACAAAGAAACCTGCCTAAGCTACTTTATGGATGGGATTCATTTCTTGCCTCTAGTTACCTTTTCTAAGAACAGAATTGATCCTTTAAGCGGGAGAGTTCGGTGCCCGGGGCACCGGCCACTGTCAGCACTGACACCTGCGGCTTTTGCCAGAGCAGGTGCTGGAGCGCAGCCCCGGCCCTGGGAAGAGGGGGACCACCTCAGGTTTCGTGCTGTGGAAGCCGCTGGGGGCAGGAGGCTTGTCCTGGAGGGCACCCGTGCTGGCCGCCAGCAGAGGGGCCCCGGAGGCCAGGAGCCGCGCAGTTCCCGGTTTCCCTGTAAATGGCGCCAAGGAACCCATCTGCTTCAGTGCAGTGCGGTCTGAAATCTGACCTTGCCGCTCCGTGCGGCTGACGTTGCGTGGAAAGCTCGCCTGTTATTCTCTTCTGCCTTAGGGCCCATTGGCCTTGGCTGGGAACTGACTGCGTCCGTTTCTGGGGAAGGAGCCTTTGTCAGCCAGGCAGAGCTGGGCTGGGCTGGGCTTTTTCTTTCTTTTTTTTCAACAAATAAATGCTCTTTACTGCTCTACAGAATCTGTACCCTTGGAAGCTCCTGTGAATAAAACACTGTGTCATGACCACATAACAAACCCTTCCTTGTTTACCAAAAAGTGATGCGTGTTGCTCTGTAAGTCAGAAGCCTGGTCATCGCGACATTCTCCCAAGCGGCCTGGCTCATGGCATAGCCTGGAAAAATAAATACGACTTTAGGAGGTTGACGGCACACTGATGTCATCAGAGCCCTGCAGTAATTAGAATTACAGCGCACATGCCATTTTCTTCCCAATTCGCAGCATCAGCCAGGTCTCCTTGGCAATGAAGATTTTCTACCCTGAATGACAATGGGGAATTTTTTTTCATTAGTTCATAGGTTTTGCAGTCAACAGTTTTACAATCAAGCTGTTTTTCTTATTCAATCTACTGGCTTTCTGCATGCAGTTATTAGACTCTCTATTCATATAATTTATGTTTTAAGTTTATCAAAATTCCATATTTATGTTCTTTTCATATGCCGTATATTTTGCTGTGTATAATGTGCACCCATGTTTTTGGCCCAAACTTTCAGGGGGAAAAAAATCTTTTATTTTACTTTGTTAATTCAATTTTTTATTTGTTTGTATTTAGATGCTTGTGTTTTGTATTACAAAAGAATTTTCCTTTTTTTCTTTTTTAAGGAAAGGTGCAGGCAGGTGTGAAGGCAAGCGGGCAGGCAGGCAGGAAAAAAGAGGAGGGAAAGTATCTTGATTTTATTTTTAGTTGTTCTCACTGGCTGTTTCCTCCCCACCCCAGAACCGGGGCTCGAACCCGGGGGTGTGAAGCTGGGCCGTCTTTGCTGAAGTATGTGACTTTCTACAAGGACACGGGTAACGGGAGCTGACTGCACCGTCCCGGGAAATGCAATGCACGTGACAGCCAGATTGCCACGCGGCTTCGAGTGTGGCGGTCGTCCCAGTCCCGGGGTCCACGACTGGAGAGCTCTTCTTTGCTAACCAGTTCAGTGCACTTGCCTACCTTCCAGAGCAGGTAGCTGCGGGGGGACGCGTGCCCGTCAGCGCGCAGTGGGCAGGCCCAGGCCGGGTGCTGGAGGCTGGCGTCCGTGGCATGAGCAATGTGTCAAGACGAGCTAGCTAGGGGTCTGCACCTCCTGACTTCCCCCGGAGAACCGGTTCCACAGCTCCCACTCAGGCAAACCAGGCACCCCTGACGTGGGAGCAGCGGTCCCGAGAGCGGACCTGCAGGATCGGCTGCCTGGGGCCCCTCTTTCAGAGATGCAGTCTTTCCCAAGGTCCACCTGGCATGGTGGGCTGTCCCCTCACCCTGGCCTGTCCGCCGGATGGCCTCAGAGAGAGCACGGGGCCAGGCTGAGACGAGAAATCTTCGTTGGTGACCCTGCGCTGGCTGTGACGGTGCCTGGTGGAAGCAGGCTCCCAGGGACTCTGCGAAGGGCAGGCCTGGGGGGCAGTGGGGACAGTGGCCGCGTGCCTCTCGCGGTGCTGGGAACTGGGGGGAGGGGTGGGTGCCACAGCGAGAATGAGCAGGAGCCGGGGACTGGGCGTGCGACCTGGGGGCGGGTGCTGCCTCGGCACGTCTGCTCTTCACGGCGGGAGGTCGGTCTTTGCCTGTCCCCAGCCACCACCCCCGAGGGGTCCTTGGCCCCCCAACGTAGTAGCCCCAGATGGGTGACACGTCCCAGACAGGAGGACTCTGGCTGGTACCATTTCCAGAGAACTCACTTGTCCTTAACGAGAGGGTCGTATCAACACAGCAGAGCTCTGAGGGCTCCCAGTCAGAACCAGAGCTTATTCACTGTGACATAATGGAGTTACTGTGGTCCCTGGAAGAGCTTTGTTTTTCCTAAGCTTGTTCTGTGTTGTTTTCTTTGACATTGAAAGGCACCCTTTCCAGCATCATCTACAGAAAGGATTCTAAGTGGCTTTGCTGGAGTCGGGTTCACAGGGACACTGGCCGAGAGGGGTAGGTTGGTGGCCAAGGCAGGTCCTGTGGGCAGCGGGCAGTCCCGGCAAGGGCAGGGCTGAGCCGTGGGCATGACGCCCCCCACCTGCGTCTGCGCTCGGCCCCGCCCGCATGGGGTTCCCACAGGGACCAGAATGCAGGAGTCCTGGGTTCCCCACCCTCAGCCCCACCGTGTGTCCCAGATGACTGCCACCTCAGGCCGCCGGCCCAGACACCCTGCACCGGGGTGTGACCCTTCTGGGGACCCCTGCAGGCACAGGCTGCCCACAAGTGGACCAGGCGATGCCGTCCAACCTACAAGCAGCTCCAGGGTTTGCTGGAAACCAAGGCGACCGCCCTGTGAGGAGGGCTCCTGCACCCTCCCATTCTGACTCCAGGTGTCCCCAAGCCACGTGGCTGGGAGGGCGACTGTGACAGCCACCACCCTCTTAGCCCCTGCTGGGGCCATGTCGCCTGCCCCTTCAGTCTTCCTCCTCTGGCCAGAGGCGTTGGGTTGACTCCATTTGGGGGTGGCCAGCAGGGAGAGGGACGCAGGGGACGGACACACGCTTGCTGTGTCAGGAAGCACCCCTCCTGTGCACACGCGCTCCCATTGCGCACTCGGCTGGCGGGCTGTGACACCAGGGAGGGAGAGCCCAGCTGGTGCAGGCACGCACGTCAGGCCCTGGCAGCGGCACACGGTCCCAGGTCTTGGCCCTGTGACTGTGACTTTGGCTCCGTGCTTCGCGCGTGGGGCTGCTTTCTCCAGGGCCATATGGGCAGCACCAGTCCTCCCAAAGGAGGCGCAAGAGCCTCGCTCCACTGAGCCCACAGCGGGGACGGTCGTGGGGCTTCAGGCGTCTCTCCACGGGGGCCCTGAGGATCACAGAGAGCGCCGTGCTCCTCCAGAACACTGCGTCTTCGATCAGCAGCGATGGTGCTTCGTGTTTCCTGCCCACCTGTCTGTTTTATCACCCCCTGCCCCCCACGAACTCATGCAGACAGTGCTTTGTTTTTCTAAGTCCCTCTGTGTCTGGGGACACTTGTGTTTTCTCGGTCCCATCACAAGAATGGCATTTCCTCCTTGTCTCTGGGTCAGGACAGGGCGAGTCTGTTTTGGTCCCCATTCCCTGAGAGACTCAGACATTTCCCGTGTGCTTGCTCCGACCTCCCCGCTTCAGAAGGAAGCTGGCTGTCAGCCCTCCGCCTGGCATCGTGTCTGCACCCTCCTTTCTGTTTGTGCCCATTGCTGGTATTTTCTGGGTTTCTCTGTGTGTGGTTTCCATTTCACGAATTATTTGGAAGCGAGTTCTTAGAAAGCTCAGTGGCTTTTGGGTGTCTTTTCGGCTCTTGTTGCAGGTTTGACTTACGGGGTGGGGAGGGCACACCCTGTGACTGTGCTTGGCCTGGGGGTTCCCTCTTGACCTTCAGAGCGAGTCCCTCACGAATGGCCCGCGTGCGCAGGGAAGGCGGCACGTTTGATTCCAGCGGCCGCTTGCAGCGGTCTCCGTGCCTTCTGGGTGTAGGTGTCCAGCCATCTGGCTGTGGGAGCCGGGCCAATTGCCCACCCTGCCTCTGTGATTCCCTCAGTTTCCCTGTTTGCTCTGTGCCAGGAGACCGGGGGGCTCGCACGTGCGAGTGCACTGCCCACGTCGACACGACAGCTTCTGGGTCCCGCTCACTGCCTTCAAAATGTGAACCGTTTTAGCCGCGCTGAAATGACTGCACCTGAGCCGGAGCGCTCGGTTCCACGGCGGACGCGCTTTCACGCTGCTCCGCAGGCCCCACGGCTCCCCCAGGCCGCAGCTCCCCCACCCCGGCCGCCACGCCACACCGGCCCCCGCAGCCTGGCCACCGCGCTCCACGCTCTGACCCTGCCCCGTGGCTGCTGGAAGAACTGCGTGGGAGTGGAGCCGTCCACTCGCGTCTTCTTGTGACAGGCTTATCGAGAGCCACACGTCCTTGCTGACGCAGATGACATTTAGTTGTTCACACTGGTTCTGCCCCGACCCCAGGACACGAACCCGGATCCTTGGGATGCACGCGGACTGCGCTCCACTGCCGCTCCACCAGGGCCAGGAAGGCCGTCGCTAAGGCTGCAGTCTCTGTGGGGGTGGACAGAGGCCCTGTGGTCACGTTCACGTCCGCTTATGCCCAAGTGGTTGTGAACGTGGTGGGCACACACCTGCTGGACACCCTGCTCCGGTGTGGGGGTGCACCCAGAAATGGGGCACCGGGCCATGTGACTGTTTCCGCGCCCCACCCTGTCTCACCTCCCGCCACCATGCCCCCAGCCTGTCCCCCCACCCTCGTCGCACTTCCTTTCTGTGGGCGCCAGCCTGAGGGTGCTGCGCTCTTGCTTGGCCCTCGGTGGAATCTGACTGCAGGGTGAGATGCAGGTGACTGCTCGGTCTCACACTGTCTAACACTTTTGGACGCGACTCTGCATCACTCCACACACTGAGCTGTTTTGCACCCGTTTTCTGGTGGGACCAAGGGACATGTCTGCAGTCACCCACAAGCTCAGATGAGGCAGGCACGTGGAGGGAGGAGAGCGGGCAGCAGCTCTGGTCCGGAGCAAGGGCCCCAGGGGCTGAGGACCATCAGTGTGGGGTGTGCCAGGGAGCCATCTGCATTCAAGCAGAAGGGCCCTGGGCCTGGGGGACACGTCCTCCTCTCTCAGCCGGCCTTGACTGACCGCACAGTGGGTGGAGGGGGACGAGCAGCCCTCCTGGGGCAGGGGGTACATGCAAAGCTCAAGGAACCGGGCTCTCGCTCCAGTCGATGGTCATTGTGACAGGACAGCAGGCATGGGGACACGGGACCAGGTAAGGGTGGTGGTATGCACCGTGGTGCCCCACAGACCCTGGTGCAGGCCCCCAGCCCAGCCAGTGGGGACAGCGTGGTGCCCAGGCCTCGTCAGGAGGACCCCATGCTGGGAAGGCAGGGGAGAGCCCCTCCCGCAGTGCACATCACCCTCCCGAGTCACCCGGGCCCCTGGTCCCGTCTCTCATGAGGGCCGGGGCATCCTCCTCCTCGCTGAGCGGTGGTTTCTTTTAATCTCACACCTGTGCCTCTGTGCAGTGTCGCATGACAGCTGCAAAATCAAACTTGTTTTTATTTGAAAAGAGGAAGGGAGAGGCAGAGGAGAGTGCGGAGGGGGAGAAGCAAGTATTTACTGGGTTTCACATGGTCCACGCCCAGCCACCTGCCGGCTAAGCGCCTGAGCCGCCCCAACCTGCCTTCTTTAATGGGCGGATGGGAACGCCCTTCGGACCCTGTGAACAGCTTCGGCCACTTTGTCCCTTAAAGACACCGGTAACACTAAGGAGAGCACCTGGTGGAAAATGCAGCCCCCTGGGAGCGGATGCCTGTCCCTGCAGGAGAGGCAGCTTGGCGTTGCTTCTCGTCTGTCTTTGGTCCCTGGGGACACCTAGTCGGCCCTGTCCTTCACAGGGGCGGGGGAGTCCTGCGCCCTGGCCCTGAGCAGTGCTTCGCCTCCCTGAACTTTCTGTCCACTTCTGTAAATGGGCATAAGCCCTGCGTGTGGATTGCTGGCACGGATTCCGGGCTAGTGTTTGTCGGCGGCTTAGGACAGGCTTCCGCCAGCGAGGGGCGTCCCCCTGGTGGGGCTTTCCCAGTGAGGAGCAGAGGCAGGGGTCTGCCGGGATGGTAGTGACCCTTCCAGAAGCACGTTCCGTCCTATCCTCCGTGCCAGCCGCCCCGCAAGTGCACGGATGGTGGCTCCTACGGAGACGCGGCTCTCCTGGAGGCTGCGTGCTGTCCATCACGCCTCTAAGAGCAGAAACAAATGTTTTCTTAAATTAATCATTTTTGCACATTAAAATAAACTCCCAAGGTTCCTCGTTCCTCAGATCCATACGCCCCGCCCTCTACCGCATCACAAGTGTCCTTCCCCATGTCCAGGGGGCTCCGCCGCCATTTCTCTCCCCTCCCCCATCCCATTCTTTACTGGTCTCCTCAGTTCTGCTCCAAGTGCCCAAGGGTTGTTTTTGTTTCATCTGTTCCTTTGTTGTGTCTGTTCACGTTCCACCTGAGTGAGGTCATCTGGTCTCTGTCTTTCTTCCTCTGACTTGTCTCACGGAGCATCGTCCCTCTAGATCCGTCCGTGTTGATTCGCATGACAGGGTTTCCTCTCTTCTCAGGGCTGCGTCGTGTCCACTGTGTATCTGTATCGCATCTTCTTCATGCATCATCTGACTGCGGGCACTGAGGTCGTTAGAAACAAATATTGAGAAAGGAGGAGAAAACGTTTCGCATGACCCTGGGTCAGGACAGCGCGAGGCGCAGACCCCTCTGGACTTTGTAGGAGCCAGAACAGCCCAGGAAGCTCAGAGACCTGTCACGGACTAGAGGGACTGTCCCCACACAGCTGTCGAGCCAGCCCCTCGAACTTACCCTCCTGCCCAGGGCAGGGCCGTGTCTGAAGGGGATGCAGGCGGGTCCTGCCCGGCGCGGCGCCCACGCTGGGCGAGCGCTGGGCAGGCGGAGGGGAGGCCTTACCGGACACCAGCTTCGTCTCAGAGCTTGTCTTGTGCAGAATCGGATGAGGGCAGCACCTTCGAACGAGGTTCCGTTGCTGTCACTCTCTGCGACACTCGGGAGTCAGCCAGGCGCGTAGCTTCCTGGGGCTGTGGCTCCACGTGGCTTTCACAGGGGTGGCCCCACAGGGCTGGTCTCACTGTCCAGCCAGCTGGCGGGCGGGAAATGGCTCCTGGCTGCAGCGAGAGACCACAGGGCAGGGTCCCCAGCGGCTGGTAGCAGATCCGATGGGACACGAGGTCACGTCTCATACATGTCACGGGTTTTAACCTGTGGGAAATGCACGAGGCAGAAAACCCAGCGCAGCAGTCGCACACAGACTGCATGGGGGTTTCCAAGCGGCTGTGTCGAGGGGCGAGGGCGACCCACAAGTGGATTTGTGTGCTGTACAGCACGAGGCGGTCGGCACCCACCTCCACACGTGCGCTGTGCCCGTCCCCTCCCGCCTCCCTGCTGGTCCACGTCCTGAGAGGCTCCGGGCACCCCGGGGAAGCCCGGCGGGGAGGGACTGTAGGTGCTGGGGGGCCTCTGAGTCCCCCCAAAACCAGCCCTGTAGCCCACCTGCAGCAGGATGGTCCTGTCTTTCAGATAAAGAAGCTGAGGCCCACGTAGGGGGGCTCCTCTGCAGTGGGGTCTCCTCCAGCCCTCTGACACCACAGGCCGGCTCTATTTTCAGTCCCCAGCCCTGTCACTGAAGAGAAGCCTCCCTGTGCTCACCCCCGCCTGTTTCCCCAGCTGCCCACCCCCCCAGGACATGGGGTCCGCGGGGCTCTGCTAAAGGAAGGCAGCGCAGGTGGGCCTGGGAGGAAGGGCGGACACAGACCCCCGTGTCGCCCCAGACACCAACAGTCAACCGAGACCCTGAGTGCTGGGGTCCCCTGTGGACACGGCCCGTCTGTCTTCTGTCTGCCCTGTCCTTGTCCTGAGGGCTCCTTCCTGCCTTGAGCCGCCTTTAGCCTCCGTTCAGGAGGGTTTCCGCCGGGGCGAGGGGCCTGCTCAGAGCGCCAGGGCGTGCTGATGCCTCTGTCTGCCCGCCTGGGAGGCTCCTGTCTGGACATGAGGAAGGAATGCTGCCCTTTTAAAGACAGGCGGATGTCTTTAAAAGAATGTCTTTCAAGAATGACGAAATGCGGTCGCCCAGGAATGGAGCACTTTCCGCCCCCGACAGCTGGCTTGAGAATTCCCGGCTGTTTTATTCCGTTTCAAAGCGGCCGTGGTGCCTCTTTCCAGCAAGAGACTCCACATCAGGCACTTTTAAGGAAAATGTGAGCTGTTCTCCGCACCAAACATGAGACCCGCCTCCTCTGGTTATCTGGCGGGCACAGCGTCACTCCCGGGCCCTGCTGGGCACCCCACCGGAGGGGACAGCACTGCCTCCCACTGGGGACTGGCTCTGCTGGACCCTGGTGCCTGCTTCCCTGACCTTCTGCGACTTGGGTGCCACCCTGTGTCCTTAGGACCAAGTCCTCCAGCGTCCTTGTCACCCTGGTGATTTCTGTTGTGTCGCAGCCATGTGCCCCTACTGAGAAGCGTGAGCGACTCGGGTCGCCCCACGACAGGCCCCTCCAGGACAGGAGGGCCCCGTCTTCCTGCTCCTGGGCGCGTCTGAGACACCCGGCTTCATACTGCCCGCCCAGGAAGCCCACCTGTGGTCCCCTGGCTGCAGAGCTGCCGGCTCTGGGTGGGGCGGAGTCAGGAGTGGGTCAGGAAGGGCAGGAGACAGGCGGCGCTCATGGTTCTAGAAAAGAAAGGCTCCTTCCACTGCCCCAAGGAGGCACTGAGGTGTGGGGGCGGAGGGGCCCGCCCGCCCGGGTTGTAGAAGACATTCCGGGTTCGGAGCCCCTAGTGCCACCTGTCTGCACAGGTGGGCTTGCAGGGAGAGGTGATGGGGAGTTGGGAGTCCCCCATCCCCCAGCCTGTCCTGACCATGGGCAGAAGTCCCCAGGGTGGGGAGGTCATTCCCAACTGGTCCTGGGGGGCCCCGTGGACCCTGGGGGCTGTACCTGGGCTGTTGGACTAACATGAACTCAGGTGGGGGGAGGGGCACTCCTGGAGGCAGCGAAGGGTCACTGCTCTGCCCTCCGAGCTCCTCAGGCTGGGGCCACCGGAAGCGAAGCGACATTAGTCTCCCTGGCCACAGCCCTGCGGGCTGAGGGGCGGACAGCCCTCACCCCCTCTCACCTCTGCCCCACACTGCTCCCCAGCAAATCCTCTGAAAACCCCAGAATCTTTGCTGTTCTGATGAAGCGTCCCGCCTTGCTGCACACCCCTGGGCAGGGGCACAAGGAGAGTGACTGGCTGGCACTCGAGAGAGAAGCCCGAGGATTTTCCAAACTGCTGCTGCCCGGCCTCGCCCTCCCCACGCCCTGGGGCTTGCTGTGCATTTCGTGGGGTCTGCGTTTTTCATTACACACCTGTGCTTGGGTGGCTATGAACATTCCCTTCATCAGTTCTGCCCGCCCTGTCGAAGTGTGTCCGGCCTGGCACCTGTCACTCGAATTGGCCAATGCCTTCATCAGCCCTCCTCGGCTCCCACTGTGGAAACCCCTGGTCCTCCTGGAGATCCTGGTGAGGAAGGACAGGCCCTGCGCCCCCAGAAGCCGGGCTCCCTTGTGGCATCACTTCCTCATGCTCCAGGGTGCCCGAGGGCCTGTCAGAGGCCACTTGGGACTCCCCGGCCCTCTAGTCCTAGTCTCTGACCCAGCACAGTCGCTGGCTGGTGGGTCGTCCCAGCGCCCTGCCTGAAAGCCACCACTGCCTTGGGGGGCAGCTCTGCCCACTCGGTGGCATCCTGACCCAGCTTCTGGAACGAAAGCTCTGCCAGGCGTGGCAGCTTGCCCGGCCTCAGCCAGCAGCCTCTCCCAGGACCCGGGTTGGGGGCTTCAGGGCGGCGCTGCCCCGCGATGCCCAGCTCCCGGCCCAGCATGACGGGCCCACACTCTGCCACTGCAGTGCCGCACCTCGTCCTGGCCACCGCCTGCCGTGACGCAGACTACGACACCCTCCTGCAGGAGCTCTGCCTCGCCCGCTTCCAGGCGGACATGGAGGCCGTCGGCCGAACGTTGTGGTGCGACTGGGCCAAGACCATCGGGTGAGTCCCACGTCCCTGGCGGGAGGGACGTGGCCGTGTGGGGTGGCGGGGCTGGGGAGGGCTGTTTACCACAGTGCAGGTGACAGGGTGTGACACGGGGTGGTTTGAAGGAGGTGGACTGGAGGGCTGGGAGCAGGTCCTGTTCAGGCCGTCCCGGTGCAGCATCTCGGGCCAGTGCTGGGGATGGGTGGCCGAGTCTGTGACAGGTGTCTGAGAGCAGGAATGGTCTGTGACAGGCCAAGCCGTCCTTTCCACCCCTGGCACTTCTGGACAGCGGCCAGGCTGACCGCCCACTGGGGACAGCCAGCACAAAGCCCGTTGCCTCACGCCTGGGCCACCCTGCCGAAGGCCCTGCCTCCTGCCCCGGGTGTGCACCTCGGCCTCCCACCTCCCATGGCCCTCAGACCCCAGGCGTGGGGTCTTCATGCAGGGCCCAGCTCCTGGGTCTTCTGAACGGGACCAGAACTCACATATGCGACCAACGTTCTCGTCTTCATTTCTGCTTCAGTGCACAGGGCAGGGCGTCAGAGGGCGGGAGGCTCCAGTAAAGGGAAAGAGACTCCCCCAAATGCCGGGTCAGGCTGGGGTGGACCCTGCCAGGCTCACAGGCCGCACGGGTGCAGGTGACCACGTCCGTTGGCCCCGGGTGCTGGCACCGAAGCTGGGTGCGCTGCCCTCCTCTCCCGGGTCCACCAGGCAGCCAGCCTGCGGCCCTTCCCCGCCGAGGCCTCCCCCGAGGCAGCAGCCTCGCCTTCCAAGCCAAGAATCCTGGCGGGTTGTTCACAGTCAGGACAGCTGGCTCTCCCAGGGACCCGGGGACAGCACTGCGCAGTGCTGCAGGGCCACGCGGTGCCTGGAGAAAGGCGCGGATGGGGCAGAGGATTGCAGGGCGCCGCGGAGCAGAGCCTGCAGGGGAAGATGCTGATGTTCCCGGAGCAGCGGTGACGCGCCCTGAGGAGCAGAGCGGTACACGGCGCCCCAAGTTTGCCGCTGGCAGAGCGCGCAGGGAGACCGCTGGAAATAGGAGTAGGATGGTGGCGGGTGGGGGTGGTTATTTTGTTAAAAAAAACTGAAAATCAGGACAATTGAAGAGCAAGAAGCGAACGTCCTCATCAGAGCTGCAGCTCAGCGGCCCGGGTCTGTGGGCAGGAGCGCAGCCCCTGGGGACCCAGGTCCACCCGGGTTGGTCAGACTGTCACAGGTTAGTGACACTGAAGGTGGAGGACAGCTGCCAACCAGCCGGTGGTCCAGTGTCCTCACGAGGGTCCTGGAGCTTCAGAGCAGAGCACGCTCAGACGAGCGTGGGCCTCCAGAGCTGTCCCAGCTCCCCGCACGCGTCTGGGCTGTGAGGTGCTCCCCGAGCACGCCCGTCCTCCAGGGAGCCCGGGAGCCTTGAAGACAGATGACAGAGCGGCGCTGGAAACCAGCCCCCTCCTCCAGGGGTCCCAGGAAGCCGGCGAGCAGGAGAGGAAGCGGGGCCTCCACGCCGGCGTGGGAAAGGCTGCCTGCCAGGGCTGGCTCACTCCGGGGGCCCGGCCCGTCTGCGCTGTGCAGGCCGGAGCCTGGGGCGGCGCCGAGCCTGCGTCTCCAGGGAGAATTTAACCTCCCGCGCTGGGCTTTCCAATGCCTGGGGCAGCCCCCACGCACGTGATCAAGGGTCTTCTCACTACAAGCAACTGACCACGTCCCCAGAGCTCCCGGCCACGCCTCGCGTCGTGTCTGAGTATCCAGGTCTCCAGTCTGGCGGGCTGACCCAAGTGCTGAGTCCAGGGAAGGGTGGCGTCCTCTTTCCACCGCCAGCACCCTTCTCTCTCCTTGTCAGTCTGTTCCCAAGCTCCGTGTTCCTGGGTCTTCCTTCTTGTCTGTCTTTTCACACGTGAGCAGGTGAATGTATTTTTTTCTTTGTCTTTTTCTTTCCTGAAGTGCATTCTGCAGAGCTACGGACACCCTAGCACTGGCCTATACCGTGCTAGACAGTCGTACCGCGCCGTGGGTCTGAGTCTTCTTACACCGTATTATACTATATTCTTACTGTACTGCAAATGTCTCATGCTGTGCAATTCTGGAGACATCCTTGCATGAACTCTACTATTCCATGACATTCTTACTCTAAACCACACTACGCTTGAGATATTCTTTTACTGTCCTGTAGATATTCTTTCACACATCGATGTTCTGGATTTTTTTATTTTTCCACTTAACCACACATTCTGGAAAGTCAGTCCTACTGGGGCCAGGGAGCCTCCTCGTCCCCTGTACAGCTGGTAACACTCGTCCACCCGTGGTTTTTCCAGGCCTCCCCGAGAAGAGGCATTTAGGCCTCTCCAGTGCTCCCCGGCTGGGGTGTGGACTGATGACGAAGTGCGCGTCCCTGTCGAAGGGGCTGCAGTCTCCACAAACGCAGCTGGCAGTGCGGTTGCCGGGTGGGAAGGGGCGGTTTTGTTCAGTACTTGCCTGCACCCACCATGGCGCGGGGCGCCCATTTCCCCGGACCCACCCGCGCACCGTGCCAGCACCCTCCTGAGCGTCTCCGGGCGTGTTACCAGGGACCCCGACCTTCGCCCGTCTGCCAAAGGCCATTCTTTAAGTTTGTTTTTAGAAGAAAGCAGCAGGCAGGAATGAAGGGGAGTTTGCAGAAAGAGCGAAGAGGAGGCAGCATTTATTGATGGATTTTGCTGAGTTGTTCATCTTGGTTGTTCCCCAGACAGGTCTCGAGCCTGGGCTCTCGGGAAGTATGTGGACAGCGCCGGTGGCCTTATCTGCTAGACCGCTCCTGGGGGATCATTCTTACATCTTGCTTATGAATGTGTGTTCATGACTTTTCCAGTTTTTTGTCAGGTTTCTGGTCCTTTTTAAAGAGTTTTTATAGGTTATCGGGCAGTAGGTCTTTGCTAATGTGGTAGGTATTTTCTCCAAGCTTTTCTGTCCACTGCGTTTTTCTTACAATGGTTTTACGTCGTTACCTCTGGATGGAGTCATAGCTGGAAAGTCTTTCCCACTGACATTTGAGAGGAATCCACCGTGTTTCCTTCTCCAGCTTGTGCGGCGCCCATGCCCGTCGCTCACCCCTTGGTCTGGCTGGACGGTGTTCTGACGCAGTGCGAGCTGGACGCGGATCTTCTCCCGATGAGCTGGCTGGGTGTCCTGCTTGCGGACGAGTCCATCTTTGCCCCGGGATTTGAGCTGCACCTTTGGCCATGGCCAAAGTCCAACAAGGGGGCGGGGCCCCGAGGTGGGCGACCGATAGGCAGACAGACGGCCAGCGCCAGGAATTATCCAGGCCAGGGCTGAAGAACTGCAAAGCAGACAGGCGTTTGACAGGTTCTGGAAAGACCCCTCCCAAGCCTTGGGCAGCTACGGCCTGTCTGTGGACAGAGGCCACAGCCCTGACAGCTGTTGGGTCTGGGGCCAGGACCAAGCTGGTCCTGAGGGTGGGGACCTCCAAAGGAAAGAGCTCCTGGGCATGGCTGCCTGGTTGGCTGGCTGCCTGGGGTCTGGACTCAGCAGGGCTGGGCTGCTGGGCCCTGGGCTGGGCAGGGCTGGAGCCTGGGCTGGGCAGGGCCTGCAGGTGCTCTGGATGTGACTGAGGGAAGTTTCTGGACTCCCTTCAGGAGAAATTAGAGAAGACTATTGAATAGCTATGTCCTGCAGACTTGTCTTCCCACTGACCGACACGGGCACTTGGGTCACGTGGGGAGAGGACATACCTGAGCGTCTAGGGACTGTGTCCAGGTTTGAATTTTCTCTGAAAATTCTGCCATGGTGGGCACTGATGCCCTGACCGCGCTGCCCGCTGTGGCCCTGCAGGCAGGTCCTGCCCTTCAGCCCCTCCTGGCGCCCTGGTGCTTCCGGGACCGGTTGACCGTGGGGATGGCTCACGGGCTGCTCCCGAATCCGTGCTTACGTGGGGCGCGTGGATGTCCCAGGTGTGAGGCTCTGCCCGTCCAGGCTGCACCAGCCCCACAGGCAGGCAGCAGACAGCTGGCGGGTCCCACCACGTGCCGCCCGAGCCCATCACGCCCGCATCCGCTCATTAGGCGGCAGCTAATGGAAACATAATGCAATTCCCTGAGAATAAAATCAAATCTGCGGGGCTGTCGAGAACATGGGAAAACGCGTCGTCGAGAATGCCTGTCCACAGAGGCCTCGTGAGAGTGGGCGTGGAGGGGAGAAAGGGCAGAACGAGGAGAAAGAGCTGGAAGGTGGTGGCTGGAAAGTGACCACACTTGGATTTTCTCCCCGAGTCGGGAAAGCCAGCGGTTTAAGGAGGAGGCGCCGCTGCACCCACTTCTTGCACAGCCTCAGGCTCTGGGGCCCCGGGACAGGGACTGAGGTCAGAGGGAAGGGGACCTCGGCTTGGGTGACAGGTCATCTGCTCTGGTGCCCAGCACACCCAACTCGACCTTCATGCTAGTTAAGACGCCTCCTCTGCGCTGCCCGGAAGCCGCTGGGTTTGTAACGCTGCCCTGTCCACCTCAGCTCACGGCAGCTCCCGTGACAGCCCTGGGTCCCTGTTGCCTGCTCGCTGACTCCGCCTCTGCCTGCTGAGCCTACGTCAGGAGCAAACCCATGTGGGGACCCGTCCCCAGGGACCAGCGGCTCAGCTGGCCACTGAGGGACACAGACGAGGCTGGGAGGGCGTGGGCTGCCCGTCAGACTGTTGACTTGGGCTGCAGAGTCCCTCCGGTGCCGCCAGTCCCTGCAGTGTTGGACAGACAGCCTCTCTGCATGCCCAGTGGAAGGGTCGAGCCAGGACATGCTTTAGAGGTTGGCTCCTTGTTTGGAATTCCACCGGGAACCGGGAGGCGTGGCCCTAGATCGGAGTCCCGTGGGGACGTCCAGCGCCATGGGGACATGTGCAGACCTACGTCGGGGCGTCTGTCTCTGGGGGGCAGTGGGCAAGGCCCTGCTGGGAGCTCAGCCAGGGCCAGGGACGCGGGGGCGGGGGCTTCAACACCCGGGTCTCTGCTCATGGGGTGGGGGTGGGGCTGAAGGGCTGGAACGTTCTGGAAATCCGCTTTCCTGCACCTGGAGCCCAACTGGAGCCGGCAGAACTGGGAGAAGAGTGTTAGGCACAACTTGAAGTCTTAGAAGGTCCTCAGGTCACGGCTCACATCGTCACCCCCACCCCTGTCCCAACCACGTGGACACCCAGCAGATGGGTCCCGCCCTCCAGGGGACCGGCTTCATGTGGCGGTGGGAGGCCCTCAGGGCAGCGGCATCTCAATCTGGGGTTCTGAGGATGACCCCGAGGGTCTGTGATGCCGGCCTGTTCGTCTGGAGTTCTGGGGGAGAGGAGCCCTGATTCCTGTCTCAGAAAGCTCCCAGAGCAATGTGCCCTAGAAGCCAACCGCCGGGAAATCCTGGATTCGGAAGCTGGCACGCAGGCTGGCTGCACTCCTGCACCACTGCCCGGTCCTTTCCCCAGTGCCCGCGCCTGCCCGCCGGGCGAGGGCACAGCTTTCCCGGACAGCAGTCACCGAGCACCGGGCCCACTGCGATGTCTTTCCACAAGTGACTAACAGCCTGTTTTGCAACATCCCCAGTTTGGGGCTGAAGTCAGGCCTGAGTGTCAGGACTTCACAGTCAGGAGTGGGGACACAAGGCAGATGCCTTCAGAGCAGAAAGGGCAGCAGGTGGAACGTGTCCCGGTGGCAGGGCTCACAGAATTGCTCAGACACACTGCCAAGTCCCTTCCCCACGATCCAGAAATCCCGGATCCCTGCAGACAGGACCTCGCTGTCCAGGAAATGGTCAGGCTTGCCTCGTCTCGGCAGCCCCCAGACCTGGTCACACCGCAGTGACGGCCACGGGGTAGGCGCGATGGCAGTGCTGGCGAGAAGTCACTCGGCCTGCATGTGCGTGGGGCGGTGGGTGGGGGCCCGGGGCAGGTGACCCTTTCTGAAGCTGACTTTCACCCTGGCTCTCCTCCCACCCCCGCCGTCCCTGCCAGGCTCCTGGGATCCTCATCAACCAATGAGCACACGTGGGGCAGGGAGGACGCAGGCCCTGGGCAGATTTTAAAGACGCCTTTCTCCCCAGTGTCTTTGGGGCCTGTGGACACCCTGAGACAGGTCCTCGGTCTCAGTCCCTCTTCTTCGAGATTCTTGTCTCGGTCAAAAACTGGAGAGAGAACCACTTCCTTTTAAGCATCAGGGAGGGTGGCCAACCCAGCTCGCTGGCAGCAAGGCCAGTGACCACGTCCCGACGGTCTCCCCTTCCCTGTGAGCCTTTCCAGGCTCTCACAATCATCCACGACGCAGCCTGAAGAGCGCTGGTGGCTAGGCGCCCTTCTTTGACTCACGTCTTCAAGAGCCCCGCAGTGGCCCGTGGCAGCCCCTGGCGGGCACGGCTGATCCTCACTTGTGTGACAGCGACACGCACGAAATGTTTCCTCCCGGCCCTCGGGAACTGCGTTTGTGGGGCTTGTCCTCCGCGGGTGTGATGGGATCATCCTTGTCTCCGTTTGCGTCTCCGGTCATCGGGAGTCCAGCTCTCCCCCTGCTGTGGCCGCAGTGTTTTCCTCCCAGGAAGACCCTCTGGCATAGCTGCCCCTTATCTTGTGACTCACTGGCGCTCTGTTTAATCGTCTTTTATAAACTGAAAATGTGGCTACGTGTTCGCTGTTTGTCATTTGGGTCTAAATATTTTCCTTGAGCTTGACTTGTTTATCTTGGTGACGTTCCTTCTCCGGGTTTTCGTTGGCCACTCAATGAGCACATGTCCGCCGGACGCGCGCCTCCGAGACCGCGATTCTGGCTGGCATTGTCCTCTCTGTTCCACAGATGCCATTGTCGCAGTTTTCGAAGAGCCATCTGAGCACACTGTGTGTTCTGTGTCTAACACAGCTGTGCTGTGTTTTGACGTGGCGCTTATCTTCTTAACACAGGGGGTCAGTTCCATTCAGACGGGAAGCAAAATCCATGTCCTTCCCACCTCGATTATCCTAGTATCATTTGTCCGTTTCCTTCCCCCATTGTCTTGTCACGCTCGTTTCAGGACGGAGTACTGTCTGTGTGTCGGAGAGTCTGTTTCTGTGAAGTTTTCCTTGTGACTGGGGCTCGACCGCACCGTTTAAATTCCCACGACTCTGTGAGCCTTTCTAACTTCAGAAGCCCGTGTCCTTCCTGCAGTGACAGTTCACAGCTGTATTTCACACTGTGCTTTGCATTCTTCGATGTATTTTTCATAAATGTATCTGACACATTTTTTCACTTTATTTCCAAAAGAATTTAAGAACCATTTTGCCAAACTCCGTAAAAGCCCTATCGAGTTTCTAATTGAGATCATCAATCACTATTAATCAAGGTGGGAAAAGCCCTTTATTCGGAAGAGCCCTTCTTCCCACGGGCACAGCATGGTCCCATCTACCCTGAGGACCGGCCTGCCGAGTTCACTGCTGCCTTTTATCTGTTAGTGGGAAACCCAGAGTGACCGAGGGGACCACGCCAGACTCCGAGTGGGGCCCTGGGACTCCAAGTGACGCCCCATGGGTACCAGTCCCACTGCCTCGTTGCTGCTGAAGCCGTGGGCTGCGTCCTGCCTCGCACGGCAACCGTGGCCTATTCCCGTCTTCCTCTGCATGGGTTTCATTTTTCCTTTTGCAGAGGAAAGATGCAGCAGGAATACAAGTGGGCAGGCAGGCGGGCAGAGAGAGGACGAAGCAGCCTAGTTGTTTTATTTTTATTTAGTCGTTCACGCTGGTTGTTTCCCCCGGACTCGAATTCAGGAGCAGGAGATCTGTGCTCCTTCAGAGACGGTTGGCCAACCACTGCTCCACCAGGGTGAGCCGCACATGGGTTCCCCAACAGGTTTTAGGATCTGATCACTTTTGCCTAATGGAATAAAGGGACTAGGTGTGACCTCGGGCATTAGGGTGGGAGATTATTTATGTGACATGAGAATTATTTGTTCTCTGAAAGCTTGAATGAATTTGTCATTAAAAGCACCCCATCTAGATGTTTGGGGGATTTCTTCCTTGTTTCTTGCTCCACTATTGATTCATTTTGACTTTTTTGCTTCTGGTTTTAATGTTTCTTTGTCAGCTCTATCTACTTGGTTCGTATTTTTGGTCCATATCCTTCAGATTTCTCATTTACTGGCACATCATGGGGCATAGCATTCTCGGATATTCCGTTTTTTATCTAGACTTTTTCTGTTTTGTGGAGTTTCGTTTTTCTCCCTATTGTTGAAACATGATGTGTTTCCTTTTATCTCTTAAATGAGTTATCGGCACATTATTTTTCATTTAGCCAGCTGTAGAGTAAGAAACAAACAGATGTTCATATTCTTACTTTCCTCATATTGCCCAGACATATGCCTTGGCCTCCTTTCCCGAGAGCAGGCGGCTCCGGCTTTTTCGACTGCCTCTGTCTCTGGGCCTCTCTGCCCGCTTCCGTCTCCATCTCTGTCTCCCCCGTTTCTGCCTCTTTCTCCCCCATCTGTGTCTCCATCTCTGTCTCCCTCGTGTCTGCCTCCATCTCCGTCTCTGTCTGTCTTTGCCTCTGTCTCCGTCTCTGTCTCCCTGTGTCTCTGTCTCCCCCGTGTCTGCCTCCATCTCCGTCTCTGTCTCTGTCTACCCCGTCTCTGCCTCCATCTCCGTCTCTGCCTCTGTCTCTGCGTCTGTCTCCATCTCTGTCTCCCTGTGTCTCTGTCTCCCCCGTCTCCGCTCACACCCTCCATCCTTCCCTCCCTCTCCCCTCTGATTTCAGTCCGCGTTCTAGTCCACGTCTCTGCTCCCCCACGTGTGTTTTGACACCACTTTCCTCTGACTTGGATCATTAAGAACCTTTGCTCTGACAGGGCCCTGGATGCTTGTCTTCGCAGAGAGGCTGTGACTTCAGGCTCGTCTGTTTCCAGCACCTCCCTGCCCTCATGCGTGTTTCTTTAAATCCAAGCAACGATTTGAAGTAGATCCTAGAAATGTGATTCATTCGGTCCCGGAATCAAATATTTCTACAGGCCGTCTGCTGCCTTTGTAGGATGGCAGCTTGGCAGGAGCTCGTGACAAGCTGCCTGCTTCCCGAGGTTGTCATGGCTGTGTCCCTGGTCTCTGGTGTGTATTATGTCATCGGAGAAGGCGGGAGAGAGTTTGATGTCTTGTGAGCGTGACCCCTCTTCCCAGCATGCTTGCTTGCAGCTAGATAGGGGACCACAGGGCCCCGCAGAGGCTCAGGTCGGACGTGGCCTGTGCCCCGTGACCTCACGGTGTCCTGAACGGGCCCGTGGAGGGGGCTGGACATCTCTCTAGAGTCACATCCTCAGGCCCTAGGCAATCGGGACCCCTTACAGTGGGCCCAGTGGCCGCTTCTTCGTGCCCGTCTCTCACCACCTGCCGCCCTGTACTGACGGCACAGGGAGCCCTTCTAGCACTTTCCAACGGCTTGTTCTGTATGACATGCTCAGCTCCACAGGCTACCTGGGGCAGGTCTGCGCCGGGGGGTCGGGGGGTTCCCAGACAGCCTGCCTGGACCCCTGCCCTCGGTGTCCACAGCGGTGCCCGCTGCCCAGCAAGGGGGCCGGGCACCTTGAGGGCTTCAGCCTCGGTCTCGCCGCCCCCTTGCCATGACCGGGGACCACTGTGCATTTAAAGGGAAAGCCGGGGAGCAGAGGCCTCAAGGAGGGTTGGCGCCCAGGTGCAGACTGTCCCGTGGCCCTGCCCTCCCCACACCCAGCGTTGCCCTGAGCTCAGGAGGGAGCAGATGGGAAGGGGGTGCATTGGGGGAATGTTGGGAACAGCCCAGCGGGGGCACTGGTGGTGGATCCTCGAGACCTTGGGAAGCTCGGCAGGGTCTCTGCGGTGTCCAGCGGCATAGGGGACAAGCGACAGGGAGGCGGCGCACAGTGCTCTGGGCTGGGCTGGCCGAGGGTGGACAAGAGGGGACAGGCCTTCCTTCCAGCGCCAGCCTTGCTTCACAGCAGAATGTCCCCAGGGTGTTAGTGTCCAAATATAGCACTCAGCTGTCATGCCTAATCCTAAGCGGGGACATGTGTGCACATCCGTGTCTCCACAGGGGTTCTTGGCCCAGGCAGGCCTGACTGCAGCCAGCTGGCCACGTCACCTTCCTGGGCCTGGCTGACCACACAGGGTCCCAGGAAGTCCTCTGAGGTCACGGGGGAAGAGATGCGTGTGCCTAGCCCACAGCGGCACGACTCGGAGACACAGCTGGCAGAGCAGCTCCAGAGCCCTGCATGCTCAGGCCCAGACTGCTTTACTAGGGGCCCGTCCCACCAGGCCGAGGACGGCCCTGCAGATGCGAAACGGTGGTTTCATCTCTGAGCTGCAGCTCCAGGAGCCTGCGTCCGGCTGGGACCCCGGGCTGGCCTGGGAGGTGGGGCAGGGGCAGAACAGGGTGGGGCAGGTGGGGCGGGGGTGGGGGGTGCGGGCCCCTCCTGAGAGGGGCTTCTGGAGGGTGGGCAGAGGAAGTAGGACTGTTGAGAAGCCAAGCAGACCACTGGGCCCCTCCCCCTGCCACTGTCACCTCCTGGCTCCTTGGTCTGTAAGGACAAAGCGCCTATTGTATAGCCCTGGGGTTGGGACCACAAGTCCCTGTTGGTGTTTCCTGTCCTTTCAGCAGCGGAGGACACCTCGATCCATCGTGGGTGATGTCCTGGGGGCCTGAGCCATCCTGTTCTATGGGCCACGGCTCCGGGGGTTCCTCTGTAGCTTCTCAGTTAAGGAGCACCCAGGGGCTCCAGGGGACAAGACCGGGCCCGTCCCCGGGCCAGATGCACATGCTCCCAGCAGGGGATCCCGGATGCCTGTGACCCGGGGTCCCTAGAACCTGACCTCCCCGCGCCCCCTGCACCCCCGGCCCTCCTGCTTCTCCGGCCTCTGCTCCCCTGAGCACGCCCGTCCTCCAGGGAGCCCGGGAGCCTTGAAGACAGATGACAGAGTGGCGCTGGAAACCAGCCCCCTCCTCCAGGGGTCCCAGGAAGCCGGCGAGCAGGAGAGGAAGCGGGGCCTCCACGCCGGCGTGGGAAAGGCTGCCTGCCAGGGCTGGCTCACTCCGGGGGCCCGGCCCGTCTGCGCTGTGCAGGCCAGGCCTGCACACGGAGATTCCGCGCGGCCCCCAAGCCTCCCCTCACGGTGCTCCTCCTGGTTACACGATCAGAGGACAGCAGGCCCTGTGCCCAGTCTCCTCCATCCACACGAGGGTCCCCGGGTCTCCCAGGCTCAGGGAGCAGAGGCTCTGAGCGGCGCCCTCTGTTGGCGATGCAGGTTCATCAAGCCCCTCATTCATTCACCAGCACGCGCTGGGCCGTGCTGCGCCCTGGGCCCCACTCTGCGCTGGGCCCCGCTGTGTGCTGTGCATTGAGACCTACTGTGTGTTGTGTATGGGGACCTACCGTGAGCCTACAACAGGCCCAGGTATAACAGGGGACAAGCAGGTGTGCCCTGCCCTCCTGGAGGTCACTGTCAGGGAGAAAGACGGACAGCTGCAGCAGGGCAAAGATGGACGGAGGGAGGCGCATGCCGGTGGGCCCTGTGGCCCAGGACTGGTCTGGAGGAGCAGGTGGGTGCTGGGGCTGCTGCCGGTCTTGCTCCAGGTGGAGCCGCAGCCGGGTTGTGGGGACAGCCAGCCTGTAGGGAGAAGCTGGTGGGAGTCGCTCCTCTCCCGGAACCGAAATCTGCTCCCAGCCTAAGGGGAAGGAGCAGGTCACTCCTAAGCGGGTCTCCAAAGACAGATGACAGAAGTGAGGTGGTTCAGAGCCCGGGCCGGTGTCTCAGCTGGGGTATACGGGAGCGGAGGTGGCACTGGGGATTGAGGACCTGGATCAGGGCCTTGTCGGGGCTGCGTCCTGGGTGCCCCTCTGCACCTGCCTCCAAGCTCTGTGGAGCACAGAGTCCTGGCCTTGGCCTCTCCCAGGACAGAGACCAGAGAGCATGACATCCGCCAGGAGGTGACAAAGCCAGGGCCCAGTGGGGGGGATGGGGGACAGGGTGCAGAGGACATGGCCTGTGTCTGTTTTCCTCTTATCAGAAGTGGCCCCGTCTCCGCTCACTGTCACCTCTGCTGCTTATCAGCCAGCGTGGCTCCTCGATGACTGTCCCGGGTAAGCGTCGCCTCCTGTCCAGCGTGAAAAACAGCCTCCATCGTCTTCCTCTCCTTACTGTGAACCCTGCAGGTCGCGTCTTCTCTGCTTTATTCACGTTCCTCTTTTTCCTGAGAGAGGCGTGTGCCTCCCCCAACGCCCCCACTAGTACCCCGTGGCCGAGAGCTGGTGGCAGGCGTGCGGCGAGTTCACCTTGGCTGCCCTGATGACGCCTCGGGTTTGGGCTGCTCACTGACCGGGAGCGTCAGTGGAGACCTGGGAGCCAGCCACCCAGGCTGAGCAGCCCCCTCCCAGTGCATCCCGGGAAAGCGCATTCGCCGTCCGGCGTCACAGCTGTCTGAGCTGTAACTCGGGGGAGAACCGTGTTCAAGCTGCACCCCACCTGCCGGTCACTCTGCTTCCCGAACACCCCGGGTGTCAGCCCTGGGCAGCAGAGATGGGTGGCCTGCGTGTGGCCCGATGGACCTGTCCCGCCCCTCCTGACTCAGGCAGGCGAGGGAGTGCCAGCGCCAGCTGGCGGGTGTCGCAGGCCCGCAGAGGTACGCGGAGGGAAATGGTTTTCATCAAACAAGCAGGACTTTCTTATATGTTCCCCACGGTGTCCAGAAAAGCAGAGGTGCCCTGTCCCACCCTCTTCCCTCCCGCGATGGCAGTCTATGGACACATGACCCCCGTCCCCGGTGGCCAGGTCGCTGAGGTGCTGGTGGAGGCCCGGCACGCTCGCTCCCAACCCCACGCAGGCAGAGCCACAGCGCAGCTTTCCGTCCCCAGGGGAAGTGGCCCTGTGGGCAGCCAGCACCTGCCCATGTTGGAAAATTTCCGCTGACTCTTATGACTCTATGGAATCTGGTAGGAGCCCTGACACCGAGGGCGAGCCTCACGGGGAAGACAGACCTGCCCTGAGCGGGAAGCCAGCAGACCCCGCGGCGGGGAAGGCCTAGGACTCCAGCTGCTCGTGGACGTTTGGGCTTTGAGAGCTTGTCACCGGAAGCAAAGGCCTGTGTCGGGTCTACAAGATCGGTTTTCATCAAAGGCAAACGTTAGTCATCGAATCCTTTTCAATGTATATTTGACGATCACATTATTTTCCTCTGACATGTTGAAAGGGATTCCATGGTGACAGGTTTAAACCTTTCCTGAAATAAACTGTGACGTGTTCTGTGTGGCTCACTTACATTTTCTTTCTTTTGTTTAAAGGAAAAGTGCAGGCAGGAATGAAGGCGAGCAGAGGCAGGCAGGCAGGCAGCCAGAGAGAAGAAGCAGTTAATTGTATTCAGTTGTCCGTCTTGGCCATCATACCCCGACCCGCTGGCTGCCCCAGGACTGAACCCAGGTCCTTAGGATGCATGTGGACCTCACTGGCCGGAGGCGCAGACCTAACTGCTACTCCACCGGGGCGCCTCACATGCTTCTGGAGTCAACATTTTTAAGAGAACTTTCCAGGTCTTCTTTGAACCTAGGAAAGAACTGCCTGCATCTGGCACCGTTTGTGAAAGTAAGTCTGTGATATCATTTTCAGTTTTCTTCTTGAAATTTCTTTCTACTTTTTAATTCAACATTTGATAGCTTATAAATTCCAAAGGCAGCCCAATCATCAAGGAGTTTCTAATCATTAACATATATTTTTTCATTTCAGTCTCTTACCCTTTTTCTCATCTTCTGCCTAAAGTTTTATGCATCGGTATTTCCTCAACATTTTTTCTAGATTAGTTGATTATCCAGCAGTGGGTTTATCTCGTCACAGCTTTTTCCCTAATGAGTCAGCTATTCAATTTATGCGTTCATTTTACTTGAAAAAAATAAGACGTTTTTCTCATTAAAATATACCACTCACTTCATTCAGATTTTCTGTCCCTTGTGTGCGTATTAAGTTCTACACACATTGACCACTCGTGTGCATTCACGTGCCCGCCGCCCGGGTGCGCGTACCGAATACTTCCAGTAAGGAGCCGAGTGAGGCTCCTGTGCTCGCATCCTTCTTCCCACCTCCGCCTGCTACCCCGTCCCTGCTCCTTGGAAGCCACTGCTCTGTCCTCCATTACTTTCCCATTTTTTAAAGCTTTTACTGCAGTAGCTTTGTTTCGCAAATTAGAATAAACTCATATGTGTAGTTCTCCATATGTGCAGTTTCCCCATCCTCAGCTCTGTGTCCGCAGACCCTGCCTCCACCACATCACCAGGTGTCCTTCACCATCGTCCAGTGGGCTCCGCCGCCACTTGTCCATCCTCCATCCCGTCCCCTGTTGGTAATGTCAGTTCTGTTGCAAGTGTCCAAGGGTTGGTTTCGTTTCATCTATTCCTTTGTCTGTTCACGTTCCTCCTGTGAGTGGGGTCATCTGGTCTCTGTCTTTCTTCTTTTGACTTGTTTCACGGAGCATCATCCCCTCTAGGTCCCTCCATGTTGATTCACATGACAGGGTTTTTTTGCTTATCTGAAAAGCTTTTTATTAATTCCTTCAGGTCTAAGTTATAATCTCCCAGGGTATAGTATTCTATGTTGAAAGTCCTTTTCTTTCAGCACTTTCAGCACTATCATGACATTCCCTTCTGGCCTGTGTGTTTAAGGTGAGAAATCCACTGACAGTTTTATGGGGACTTCTTTGTATGTAACTCGTTTTACTTTAATTGCTTTTAAGAGTTTTTTTTTAAATCTTGTATTTTTGACATTTATTGACAATACATCTAGATGTAGGTCTGTTTGGTGTAATTTGTTTGGAATTCTTGGAGCTTCCTGGGTCTGGAGACTTGCTTCATTCCTCAGGTTAGGGAAATTCTCAGTTATTATTTTTCCAAATACAATTTTTGCCTCCTTTTCTCTCTCTTCTCCTTCTGGGACTCCTGCATGCAAATGTCATTCCTTCTGATGTTATTTCATAAATCTCAAAGAGTCTTCATTTTTTTTCATTCTCTTTTCTCTTTGCTGGTTTCCTTGAGTATATTCCTCTGCCCTACCTTCTAGCCCATTGATTCTATTGGAAGCGTTGTTCATCTTCCTCTTCAGTCCCTCTGTGGAGTTCCTTAGTTCAGCTATTATGCTCGTCATTTATTTGACATCTTGTTTCATTTCTTCTCTTTTTTTACTGTTCTTTTTCTTCTTCCATTGTTTTCTTGATTTCCATGAGTGTGTTGATCACTGTTGTCCTAAATTCATCTTCAGGTAGTTTGCAGACATCTGTTGTGTTCAGTTTCCCCTGGAGTTTTAATTGGATCCATCATTTCACATATATTTCTTGGTCTCTTTGCTCTGTTTGACCTTCTGTTTATGTTTCTATGGATTAGGTTTCCCTTCAGAGATGGCCTCATGTAGGGTATTGACTTGTATCAAATAAACCTGCATCTTGGTTAGAACACTGGGAATTCTTGAGTTTTGTGGCATTACTACTGGTTTGGTTTGTTGAAGTTCTTAGGTGAACCCTGTGTTGGGGCCCAAAAGTTCAGCCTATGAGGCTGGAGTTTGTGTGGGGGATGCAGAGCCCTCCCACAGGTTCCAGGTCCACATAGCAACGACCACCTGGTTGTTGGTACACAACTGGCAATCAGGCTGCAGTTCACCTCCACCCACAGGATGGCACCTGCGGGTAGCGTTGAAGGTTCCTCCCTTCCGAGAGACTCGCTTCTTCATTTTAGCCTGGGGTTGGGATTTCTGGTGAGCGGGGCCTGTGGCAGTATGGAGGGGAATTCTGGTTATGGAGGCACTGCTGCTCCTACCACGAGAGCACTGGTCCTCCTTCCACCCTTCGCCAAGACCCTTTCTCCCGGCTCCATGTCCCGGTCCCACTGGGAGGTCCCTCTGCTGCTTTGGAGCTGCGCTCCAGGAAGCCCAGTTCTGTGGCCCCACCGGCTCCACCTCAGCCCAAACCCTGAATCTGTGGTGCAGCTCTGAACCCTGATGTCTTTGCCTGCCCTTGTGGTCATGTAGCCTCTGTGCTGGCTTTTCCTCAGTGTCTGCGCCTGGAAGATAGCTGGGTTCCTAGTTGCTCTATCGGGAGGAGACAGGACTCTTTCCTACCAGGTCACCATCTTACCCCAAACTCTCAATAAATATTTAATAATGATTGATGCATTTATATTATTTGACCTTTGGAAATATTTATTATTTTGTTCTTTTAAAATGTCTTGATTTGAATATTTGTTTCTTGGATACTTATTTGACTTCTTTGGATAGTTATTTTTGTTTAGCCATAAGATAACTTATAGGCAGGAGTCTGTTTATTTAAAGTTTGGCTCTATTCTATTAACATTAATATTTCTACCCATTTACATGTAGTATTGCCATTATTGTTTTATTAATAATAATGTAATTGAAATATTTTTCGTTCTTTTCTTAAACACCTTGTAGGAGATTCTACATTGTCTTTAAATTTTTACAATTCTTGTTTGACCCCCAAATTATGTGAATTTCATTTTTAGAGATTTGATTTTATAATGTATCCTTTTCTTCCTAATTTCTAGTTTTTAATATCATAGTCAAAGAATATTGACCTATAGTCTTCATCTCGGGATTTGTTGAGTTTTTCTTTGCTGCCTACACATGACATGTGGACACTGGCCAGCTGAAGAGATGGGTTCTCTGTAGAACTGGACCTCACCTGTGGCTGCTGAATCACATTTACTCCTTTGATTTTCCACACCCCGTGTCCACTTGCCCCTGAGGCGTGTGAGTCTTGCATGTAGGGAGTGTATTGCTCATCTTGTTGACTGTCTGTGTCAACAGTCTTCTTTGCCCCTCATGTGGCCTTTTGCACTGGACAGGGTGGTGACCAGCCTGCTTCCCTTGGCTTTGGCCCATTGTGCCAGGAGGGGCACCATCTGGTGGCCTCTGTGGGAGGTGCAGTGGGGAGCCTGCAAAAAGGGATCCTGCCCTGGAAGCCCGCCCTACACCCCCCCCCCCCACAGGGCCCTCCATGTCCCCCTCGGGGTTGGACATGTCCTCTGGGGCTTAGGGTTCAGGGGCCTGAAATGCCCTCTCCTGCATGCATAGGGAGGGAGCCCAGATGCCTGAGGGGCCTGGACCCTCATGCCCTTTGCAGCCCAGTGGCGAAGGGAGGCAGTCAGCCTCCCGGACACTGGGACACGTGGGAATCGGAATGGAGAGAGTGGGGTTCTGCCCCTTCCAGGTGTGCTGACGCTCCGCCCCACACAGACTCCATTTGGAGGGTGCCAGCCCCCAGCATCGCCTGCCCCGGCGGGGCTGCCAGCCAAATGTCCCCTGGGTCCTGGGAGGTTCCCAGAGCTCCTCCCACGCCTGGGTGGCAGGGGAGAGTGTGCTCAGGAGCAGAGGGCATGGCACGGCCAGGTGTGCCAGCGCTGGGTGCAGCCCTGCTCGCAGGACTGCAGGGGCCCCGCCCAGCTCCAGGGAAGTCACGCCCTAGAAGGAAGACGTGCCCAGGCTGATGCCAGAGAGGCCGGGCTGCAGGGACGGGGCTGGGGCCAGACTGGAGGGGCCACTGCCCCAGCAGTGAGGCCCACCCACAGCAGGGCCCAGCAAGCCTCCCGCCGACGTCGACCCCCACCTTCCGGGGCCGTCACGGTGGCGCCAGGGTCTCGGGAAGACCTCTGGCGCCAGTAAGTGCAGAAATGAGCATCTGCCGGAGCCGGGACACCGGTGGCCAGCTTTCTGCAGGCCTTTCCTAAACGAGCTCTTCATGTGTATCATTGTAAACCAGTGTTTGCTGACTGCAGAAACTGGAAAAAGTAAGTAGACAAGAGGGTGGAAGGCCTCCACGTCACCACCCTCTGCTGGAGAGACTGTCCCCTCACGATCGGCTGTGCCCGCAGCGCACGCACAGTTATGCGCTGAAACCGCGTTGTTTATGTAAGTCGCTCTCATCCTTTGTTCACCGGTTTTGACATGTTTCCCCACGTCTTCGAACGTCCTTGCTCAATAGCACGTCAACAGCTACAGAGAAGAGGCCCTTCAAGCAGCTCCTGTCGCCGCCTCCCGTTTGCTCGCGCTCTCGCCGCATCTGTGCCTGCGTCTCATCACCTGCCTTGTCTTTGTCGTGTGTTATTGACTTAGGATCGTTCCAGAAATAGAATCATGGGGTCAAACGGTTTCCACCACCCGGAGGTTGTCCATATGGACCCGGAACTGCCTTTCAGAGACACGCGGCCCGTCCCTCTTCTCTCGGGCGGGTTCGCACGTCTCCCGTCGGCGGCAGGCGCACCAGCGCCGGATTCGCGGTAAAAGTGGCTTCTTTTTCGGTGTTTGCCTCTTGTGTTCATCAGAGTGAGCTGGAACATTTTTTTTTTCAGTGCTTATCAGCCCTTTGAACTTCCGGCCGAATATTCAGCCAAAAGCGTCATGGGCCTGCCTCTCTGTCTGGCACCCACACTGCTCCCCCGGGTCCGTTTGACAGATCCCAGGCCGGCCTCAAACGGGTCACACTCGCCTCCTCCGCGCCGGACACAGGACAGCCGCCCTCCCCCACAGCTGTTTACTACCTAAAGCTGTGGGCAGCCACCGCGGGGAAATGGTCCCTGGTAGGTGGAGCACATACTGTGCGGGGAAAGTGACCCCAGCTCTCAAACGCGCCCCCCATCAGGACACTGAAGCCTCGGAACATCTAGCTCCAGGGGCACCTAGTGCCCACCGAGACTGCCCTTGGGTTGGGGGTCTGGGGTGCGACACACGCGGGGCCGGGGCTGAGCTTTGCTTGAGTTTATAGAACGAAGAGTGTGCGCCGTGTGTCGGGAAGGAGGCGGCGGGGACCGTCCACCCCAGCACCTGCTCCGCGTCGGGCCCAGACCTCCGTTAACTGGATCTGCCCAGCGACCCTGTCAGGCGGGAACTTCCCATGACTCTAAGGCGCGGAACAGCTGAGCGGAGGCCCCAGGGCCACGCCTGATAGAAGGTGGAGCTGGGGTTTGAACCTGGGCCTGTGGGTGCCGGGGCCCAGGCTTGGATGTCACGCCAGGCCCAGTCATGAACCCCAGAGCAGACAGCTCGCCCGTGCGCATCTGGCACCGTCCGCACGCAAACAACCATGAATGAGCTGCCGGGAGCCGTGACTCCGGGCCCAGGTGTTGCAAACTCCCAGCACAGAGCTCAGGAGCATTCCAGGCAAAGGCCACTGGGGCCCGGAATACAAAGGTCCTGGCCGACAGGGTGGTTCTGTGTCCCCAGAACTGGGAGGAGAGGGCTAAAGGGGAACTGTTCTTCATGATTATTTGGGCTCTTCAGCTCCAGCCGAACGTGTGGGCTCAGAGGGGCCTCTCTGATCACAACCTGGTGACCGAGCTCACAGTGTTTATTAAATTTCAGCAGTTCCTTCTGTATAAATAAGCAGGATGAGGTTCAGCCGCCTGCACTCGAGAGCTATTTTTAGATCGAGTCGCTCTGCAAGCAGGAAGGATAGCATTTCAGGGAAAGGGGCTGATGGTCCCACCAGAGAGTCATGGGACCTGGCCTCATGGGGGTCTGTCTGTTTCGGGATGGGGTGCTCTTTTCAGGTCCTTCTCGTCCTGGTCGGCCAGCCCAGAGATGGCCACGCCGCCCTCCGCGGGCACCCCCCAGCTCCACTCTGTCCCGGGGGCTACAAAACCCCAAACTACCCCGGGCCGCCGGGCCTAGGTGAGGAGAGAACCGCCCGGAGCCACGTTTGCTATGTGTGGCCTGTCGTCGACCCACGGGCAGCCCGCAGGCGGGCTCCTCCAGCACCCGACCTTCACCGATTCCTTCCTCACGACGCCCGGCCTGTCCCGACTCCCTGTGGCCTTTCCCGCTGGAGAGGTGGGTCCTGTGCACTGCGGAGGCTGCCACCCCGCCTGCTCGCCCTCTCCACCTCTGCCTGCTTGGGTCCCACCCGCTCGTGCCCTCAGGTGGACGGAGGCCGTGTGTCGTGTGCACGTGGGGTCAGGACCCAGAGGGCCCGCACAGAACAGCAGTGCCCAGCCACTCGGAGACCACGCAATGGGGGCCACGCAGAGGACCATGGGTGCTCGCAAGGCCCCCGCCGTCCTGAGCCTTCTCGAGCTCCCAGTGGCTCCTCCGTGTCCACTGACGGCCTCTGCTCCTTTCTCACTTTGTAAATGAAAAATAAGGAAAAAGATCTTTTCAGAACTTTACTGTTGATGTTTGTGTCTTTCGTTGCTCTGACCTTCTTCCTGACACGCTGTTTGACGGACGAGCTCTAGATCTCCTGCAGCACAGGCCTGCTGGTGGGCCTGCCCTGAGCGGCTCCTTTTTCTGCAAAGGTCCTATTTCGCCCTCATCTCTGAAAGTTATGTTCGCTGGGTGTGGAGTTCTCGAATCCCCGGGAAAGCTGTGGCCCCACTGCAGCCACAGCTCAGCGTCCTCACGGAACACCCCCCACAGGTTCCTGGAAATGGTAATTTCCAAGCAAAATGGTGTGAAACCAAAGCAGGGCCCCAGACAACCATTCGGCATCAGCTGAGGTCGAGTCTCATCAACATTATAATGAAGCGATGTCGACGTAAAGTCATCAGAGACCTTGATGGTTTTACCCCATCGGTGGTGAACCACGCGTCTCTGGCCAAGTCTGCTGTCTCTCCAATCACCAGACTCAGGTTTTCTTCTTGCTTTTTGTTTTTTTTCTTTACCTTTGGCTTCCAGTAGTTTGACTTTGTGTCCTGGTAGCTGTTCATTTCTTTGTTGCTGCCATTTAATTGTCACCCCATGTGGGGCTCTCTGATCTTGGCTGCGTGATTTGATGTCTCATTGTTTTTGGAAACGTCTCAGCCGCTTTGTCTTCAAATATCTCTTCTGCCTGCCCCTTTCCCTCTCCTCTTTCTGGGACTCAAGCAATAAATGAGTCTTGGCATCTTGTTGTTATTTCCCACAGCTCTCGGGCGCTCGACGCGTTTTCTCTTTGTGTCTGCTGACCTGTCTTCGAGTTCACTCATTCACTCCACAGCTGCCAAGCATGCTGGCGGGCCCCTCCGAGGGTCCCCTCCCACGGAGGGGCTTCCAAATTATTTCCAGCAATTCTCCTTGACTTCCTTGCAGATGCTTCCAGTTCCCTGCTGCTCCATCTGTCGGGGCATTGTCTCCTCCTCAACCAAGCCCTTTATCATATTAACCTTTTTAAAGTTCCTATATGACAGTCACGACATCTGAGTCAGCTCTAGTGATTGATTTACACCTTGACAATTGGTTGGCTGCTTTTTTGTTGCTTTTGAATAAAAGATTGTAATTGTGTGTTGAATACAGAATGTTCCTGTGTATAACAGAAGAGGTGGAGGTAAATAGCATTTCGTCCAGAAATGAGTGAGCTTCTGCATCAGCCGTGAGGGTGGGAGTGAGTCGATCTTCTCAGGAGTTGAGGGGGATTTGGAATTTGTTGTGGCTGTGACCTTGGGGCACTAGGCCTCCAGCACCCCGAGCAGTGGACTGCGCTGCCTTCTCAGGGTGGGAGCTGGGGACCAGTCCCCACGGAGCCACCCTCACTTCCGCCTGTCCCCTCACACCTGTACCAGTGAGCAGGACACTTCAGCTCTCCAAGAGGGAGACTGTTGCTTGTTACTCTGTGTCGGGCAGGGGTTCTCCACGTCTGGGTCCCGGCTGGGCTTACACAGATCTGAGGTCCCAGTCTCGGCATTCTTGTCCCTCCAAGCTCCACCCTGCGTCTGGGCCGTGGGTGGGAGAGGCCTGCCCCTTCACCGGCCCCTGCTGCTCTCCACTGGAGGCGTCTCCATCATCCTCTTCCGAGCCACAGTGTGTCTCCCTTGGGCCCTGAAGCTGACAGGGCAGCTAAAGGTTTTGTTTTCCAGGAAGAAAGGTCTGGGAAGGGGCAGGGCAGGGCCTGCGACCACTTACCACTGGGGTCAGCTGTGATGGTCAGTGGGGCCCCCGGCTGTGGCTTCTTAGGAGAGAAAGACTCAGGAAATGTGTGGTGTCTGCACCAGGGCCCCAGTGCAGCTGACCCCCTGCCCTCCTCCCCTTCCCCGGGGCGGGCAGGGACGCACCTGCTGGACCCTCATGGACCCGCCTGGGCATCTGGGGCCCCTGTGATGCCCGCTGACCCTCGAGCCTCACCTGGCCTCCGGCAGTTTGCCATCATCTGTGAGTTTCTCCTCACCTCCTGCCGTCACTCATGGGGTTTCTCCTCACCTCTGCCGTGGAGGCGCACCTCGTTCCCAGGCTCCGTCCACAGAGACAGCCCTGCCCGGCTCCTTCTTGAGCCTCAAGTACTTCCTCGCCTGCAGGCTCGGCTCTGGCAGACTCACGAAGAAGTGGTCTGAGCTTCTCCGGGCTTTGTGGTGGAGCTCAGCTGGAGTGATGCTCTCAGCAGCTTCCCGCATCGTCAGCAGCAAAAGCAGCCTGCCCTCCGGAAATGACCTTTTAATTCCCCCAACTGAGCCTCCGTTTATTAGAAAGCAGTTTACTCCATGAAGCATGAAACTGGCAGGGGGTCCGGGAATCCCACCTGCACTCACCTTGGAGGCAACATCGTCGCGTAGCGGACACGCGACTCCACCCGAGCGTCCCGGGTGGTGGAGACGCAGAAGAAATGCGAGGGAGCAGCAGGCTCCGCGGCCTCGCGGGAGGAGGTTCCGGCCCCGCCTCGCTGCCCGCGAGCTTCTGCACGTTCCGCGAACCAGACCGGACGCTGCGGGAAACGCCTGTGCGATTCCACCTGCCGAGGCTCCCGGGGTCGCCAGACTCCAGAGACGCGCGTGGAAGTGTGGGCGCCTGGGGAGCGGTGTTTAGCGGCACCGAGTCTCATTTTGGGAAATTGCAAGTTCTGGAGACGAAGTGGGGTGACGCCGGCACCCCGAAGTGAACGTAGCGAGGCCCCTGAACTGGACCCTTAGAAATGGCTCGGATGATAAATCTGTCATTTGTATTTTACAATCAAAAGGAGGGAAAAGCCAGGTACAGGCTCCTGCCACGTGCCCAGGTCTCTTCTAGGCGCCGATTGCCAGAGACCCGAAGCGACGAAGCGCCTGTTCTCCCGACCCGGAGGGCACTCGGGTCGCGTCACTGCCGGCCGTCGTGGCTGGACAGTACCTCACACGAGAGGACGCTGAGGGATGGCGCGCTCATGTAACCGATGACAGGACGCGTCACAGCTGCTGCTTCACCGCCGTCCGTGCCTGCTGCACAGCTTGAACAGCATCGCAGCCTGTGTGTGGCTTTTCCAAACGCCCGCATGCTGGGCGTGGCTCTCTCCTAGGGCTCAGGCACCCCCGGGCGTGGGGGGCACCCCCTCTGCTGAGGGCGCGCTATGAGAAGGGTGACGCGGGCTGCGGGGAGCCCAGCGGGAACGGGGAGACAGGTGTGCGCGTTCCTGGCCGAGGGGGCGTGCGCAGGACGCTGGGACCCCCAGGCCTTGTTGCTCCGGCTGCCCTGTGAAGACCTCAGGGCCCACCTGGTGGCCTGCCCTCTACCCGGCGTGCGGCACCAGCCCCTGGCATCCCAGCTGCCGAGGGCCGTCCCTTCGCCCAGCTCGCCCTCTGGGTCTGAGCCGCGGGGCCCTGTCCCCTGGAGCCGGGGGGCTGCCATGGCCCTGGGCCTGCCGGTGCTCAGGGCGGGGCTGGGGGGAGCGTCCCCACAGCCATCCAGGGACTGACCGCCATCGCTTTTCCCGCCAGGAGCTACCACGAACTCACTGAGTGCACCAAGGGCCTGGCGAGAGGCCTGAACTGCACGTGGCCGGGCCCGGCGGTGGACAGGTTCTTCGTGGCGGTTCACCGGCGCTACTTCCGGGGCTGTCCCATGTCCGGCAGGGCCGCGCGGGACCCGCCCGGCAGCATCCTCTGCCCCTTCATCGTGCTGCCCATCCTGGTGACTCTGATGGTGACGGCGCTGGTGGTCTGGAGGAGCAAGCGTGCCGAGGGCGTCGTGTAGGCCCCGGGGCGGCCAAGCCCCGCGCGCCCTCAGCTGCCCGGCCGCGTACAGCTGCGGGCAGCCCGGGGGCCCGAGGCGGTCAGCAGGCGCTGTCGCTGCTTCCGTCTGAGCTCGTCCCCGTGTGTCTGCACCACCCTGGCCCTGTACCCCCGCTGTCAGTCTGTGGGTGGCTTGTAATTAAAAAATGTCCTTGAATGGAGGCCTGGTGATTTCTGGTGCGGCACTGGGAGTGCACGTGTGGGGACGGCTTTCTGACAGGTGTCCCTGTCACAGGGACCTTCGGTGGGGACGGGCAGTGCGGGCTTCCCGTGGCCCCTCCACAGAGTTTAGAAGCACTGGCCCAGGGGACAGCCAGTCACAGACACCAGCATACCTGTCCGGGCCCTGTGTCACCTCCACTCTGTTCCCGAGGGCTACACTGGGTAGTTCCTCTGCACATCAGCACGTCCCACCTGTAGCCCGCCTTCCAGAAGCTTCTGCATCCTCACACTCTTCCTCCTGAGGCGCTTGAGCGCCGACCCTTCCCCGGAGGCCCTGCAGCGTCCGGCCGGCCCTTCTCAGAGGCGGCCTGGCCCTCTGCCCACACGCAGCCCGCAGACATGGGCCAGCCACACCTTCCGGACCTCTCAGGACCACCTGTGCCTGGGCCTTCCAGGAAAGGACCCAGGGTGTGCGAACGTCCTGACCGCCTCGGGGACGCGGGGACTCCAGCGTCCTCGCCTCGGGGATCAAGGGAGTGTGTGGTGTTGCAGGTTGGTATGTTGTGTGTGCGGCATCAGATGTGTGTGAGGTGTGAGGGGCGTGAGGGGTGCACGTGAGATGTGTGCACACTGTACCGTCCAAACAGTATTGTCAGAGTCAGAAGTCGGCCGGGTGCGGTGTCACCGCGCAGGGCCGTTGTGGCCGCCTAGAGGAGGTGCGCCCGCCCGCCTCCCTTCCCAGGGGCCGCTGGCTTCCCTGCGCCGCTGACCACAGGTTGGCAGGATCTGCCAGCTGTGACAAAGGACGTGACCTCTTCTGGACGCCAGGCCACACGCTCGTCTCGCCTCTGCAGGCAGCCCCTACGAGTGCTGTCACGGGGAGGAAAGCAGGTTGCGGAAGCGGCCACTGAAGGTCAGAGGCCTGCACGTGGTTGCTCTGAAAAGAGGTCCAGCAGACTTGCTGGAAGACCGACGCGGGGCGCTCTAAAACTTTGCAAGTGTGCTTCTGCCACGTCACCTGCGGAGAAGTGACGCCACCAGCTGACAGAGAGGACCGCCTTCCCGCCACCACACCTCTCTGTGCCTGGCTCCTCGTCCCTGGAAGGCGGCCATCTGCTCTCCCGGTTTGTGAAGACGGTCCCAGGGGCACCGGGGAGAAAGGCCGAGGCCACTGACAGGTCCTGGGGACAGGCCACCCACCTGCCACTGCCATGGGGCCAGTGTCGGGCGGCTCCGCGCGGGGTAGTCGGAGCCCTGCGGGCGTATCCCACAGAGCCATCCAGCAAGGATGCAGCCCCGCCCGGAGCCTGCTCAGTGGCACTGTGACCCGAACCAGGGCCGCCCGCCCCCACAGGACAGCACTGCAGAGGAGGGGTTGATGGTGAAAGGAAATTCGTTTATTTTCAAGAGACGCCAACCAAGCAAGTGGGAGGCGTCTCCTCCAGACCCACGTCCTGAGCGCAGGGCCCCAGAGAGTCTATAGGCCAGACACATGCGGGGACGACACCACGGGGACGGCAGGGCTTCCCAGCCGCACCTGAGAGCAGACCGGCGGCAGCACTGCCTGCTGAGTCCACGTCTGTCTCTCCCGGCCCAGGGGTAACCTGCAAGCAAATCCCCGGGCGAATGTCATAGACACCCGGCTCTGCGGGAGGACAAGTTTGGGTCCCACTGGCTCTCCAGTGGCAGCAGGTGTCACTATTAAACACTGCCGACCACATTGGGCATTACTCGTCGTGGGGTTTTGTTTTGTTTTGTTTTGCTCCCTCCAGCCCCAGGTCTCGAAGCCAGGTCTTTGGACTTTAATGCAGCTGCCCGCTGAGCCGGGGGCACCATCAGTACTTGAACAGGCCCCAGGCTAAAGCAGGAGACCTAAGAGCACCGGTGGCTTTTCTTGGGCTTATCAAATGTGTATTAAAATGCACAAAGATTGGGTTTGAAATGTAGAGACAAAATTATTTTTGCTCGAGGGAGTTTCTGTAAATGTTACCATCGTAAGAGCACGTCACATGGCGCGCCCGGCGGGTCCTTACAGGTTGTCACCTGTGGCAGAACTTCCTTCTTTTTCTAGACTTTTTAAGGGGTCCCCTGTGGGGGGAACCTGGGGGTGACGGCCAAGCGGCCCCACGGGGCTGCATGGAGGTGGAGGAGGAGGAGGTGGGACCGTCCCCCTCCCTGTTCTCACAGCCCTTGCCGCTTCGCCCGCGAAAGCGGGTCCCAAGGACGCTGGCTGGAGGCTGCAGCCACTTTTCACGGAGAAAACGAACTGGACTAGCATCTTTGGAATCCCAGCTGGAGAAATGTTCCCTTCGCCAGAGCCGTTGTGTAAATCCAGACAAAGCGAGCAAAGTCCAAGGACCAGGCCCACGGCCCCAAAACGAAGGGCTCGAGGGGTGGAACTGGCCGGGCACACACGGCTGCCGAGGCTGCCCGTGGTAACAAGCCGGGACGCCCAGGCCCCAGGGGACGTCCTGGGGAAGGCGCAGAGGCCAGGCCTGCAGAGCGTGGAGAGTCTGGCCCAGTCCCTGGAGCGGAAATTCCTCTTTTCATCGAAGATGAACATCAGTAAATCTTCCTAGAGGACGGATTAGAAATTTGTACCCGATGTCTCAGAACATCTATTCCGTCATTTCCCACCTAGGAATGTGCCCCGAAAACATCGTCGGAAATGTAGGAAGGAGCCGTGTGAGTGGCCTGCAGCCAGCGAGAGTGGGCGCACCCTCGCGCGGGCGCCCGGGGCCTGTCAGTGAGATTCAGCCTAGATGCCGGGAGCCGCCTAGAATAAGTGGTGGGGAAGCTTCTCGTGGGACAGAGCTCCTTGGACAAGGCAGCTGCAAAACAGACAAGCGAGATGCTCTCAACTCTGGGGCGTGCGTGTGCATGTATGTGTGTGAGAGAGAATGTGTCTGTGAATGTGCGTAAGACGTGTGTGAGTGCGTGTGACAGAATGTGTGTGTCAGTGTGAGAGGCGTGTCTGTGAGAACACGTGTGAGCATGACAGCACGTGCCCGGCCCTCCGGGTCACAGAGGGCGCGCACAGTGGGGGCGCCGGTCCACACGCCGGGACGGAGGCCGCAGGGACGTGGGGACGGAGGCCGTCGGTCGGAAAGCGCTGGCCGGAGCCCGGGTCTCACTGGCCCCTCTGCCGCGGAGGTGCTGAGTCCCTGGTAGCTGTGCGGACAGGGCGGCATCGTCCAGAAGGGATCGCCGAGGGGTTGGGGACGGCGCGGGCCTCCCCGCGCGGCGCTGCTCGGGGAGCACCTGCTCTGCTGCCCTGTGCCCAGCACGCCCGCGGCGGGCTCGCTCGTCCTCGGTGTCTGTGGCGGGCAGTCGGTCGTCTCCTGCTGACCGCACACCTGCCGTCCCCTCCCTTGTTCTCAAGGGCTCTCCCTTTCCTCTGCTGTCCCTCGCCCCAAACTGACCAGGTGGTGGTCACCTGTCCCACCCCAAGGACAGCGATTACGCCGAGGAGCCCCCGCTGCAGAGGCCCCCGTCGGGCGGGGCTGAGGGGGTCGGAGGGGAGGTGGTGAGAAGCTTCTCTCTTTCATGAGATAACTGTCCTTGTTTCCTCTTAGAACGAATTCAGGAAAGACCTACAATATTTTTCAAGTCTGGGTTTGGAGGTGAAATCGGATCTGACTGGTTTCTTCCTCCTGGGATGGTGCTGAGGTCCTCACTTGGGTCCTCACTCGGGTTCCATAAAAATGGGCACTGTTGTCCCTGCAGGTGTCCCCGGCGCTGGTGACCCCGGCGCTGGTGACCCCGGCACTGGCCGTGGGCAGTGCGGCCCCTTCACCTGCTCTGGTTTCTGAAACCTAGACAGTTCCCCTCCCCCCATGCAGGTGTTCCCAGATGTTGGAATTTTCTTTTGTGTTTTGGGATTTGGGGTTTGTTGGTTTTTTGTTCCGTTTGGTTTTGGTCTTGGTCCAGAAGTGCAACAAAGAAATGAAGGACCGAGGAAAACAGAAGAAAAAGCAAACATATTTTTCTTGAGTTAACTGGGTCAGCCATCAGGAGCTCAGGGGAAGAGGAAGAATGTTCCCGAATGTTAACTAGAGATGCCTGCAGGGTCGGCCTGCGGGGCACAGCGAGGGTGGGGGGCAGGGACAGGCCGGGGCACACAGGGACTGCACGACAGGGGCTGCCAGCCTTCCTCGCTCTCCTCACCCAGGGGTTCCGTCCACGGGGCGGGTGCGGGGACCGAGGCACGAGGGTGTCCCCGAGCGTGGGTGCCGGGCCAGGGCGTAAAGCGGGCTCTGACGGCCAGGCCCCCAGCTCTCACGAGCTCGTCTGTGGCCTGAGGTCGGGAGGTGAAGACAGGAACTGGTCCAGGTCGGACGGGGGCCGGCTGTCTCCAGGGGCTCACAGCTGGGTGTTTGTGGCTCTGGCGCCTCAGGGCCAATGGGCCCGTCTGGCGACACCTCCTTCCAGCCGCGCCCTCCGGCGCCACCTCTGCCCCCTGGAGCCCCACACGGCGTCCTCACAGGAAACCGCTGAATGGAGCCCAAGACGGGGAGCCCCAAGTCGAGTGAGGGAGCCCCAAGGTGCTCTGGACCTCTTTGACCCTCGGGTTCAAGGACAGCTCCATGACTTTCCCGGGAGAAGAAATGGGGGCTCTGCCTCCGCTGCTCCACATCTCTGCAGAGCGGACGGATGGGGCACGCTCCTCTGCCACGTGCCTGGGCCGCGGGGCCTGGCTGTGAGGGTCCCCTCACTCCCTCACATGATCCAAGGTCACCCAGGGGGTGTCGCCTGTCCATGCCCCTCTTTCTCACAAGCCCCCAGTTTTCTATTAAGATTTTTTTTCTGAAACTGGCATAGATGGAACAGTGAGTCCCTGGTGAAGGGGTTGGAAGGAGGACCTTCTGCTTCAGTTTCCTTCTTTACGAAGATAACTGCTTTCTAGAGTTCAAGTCCACTCCCCGACCCCGCCAAGGTCACACACTGCTGGAAATGATTTCTTGGATCAGGAAACATGCTGGCAGGCACCACTGCCACCTACTGGGTCTTAGCTTGGCTCGCTAGAGGAAGGGGCTCTGGATAGAAAACTGGGGTGCTGCTCAACCGAGCGGGCAGAAGATGCAGGGCTGGCGGACCAGTGAGGAAACACAGCCCAGAGCTCGGCCATCCAAGGACCTTGGGGAACAACCCCAGGTACAGAGAGAGACCCCAGGCTGGGAGAGACCCCAGGTGCAGGGAGAGACCCCAGGCTGGGAGACACCCAGGTGCAGGGAGAGACCCCAGGTGCAGGGAGACAGGCCAGGCAGGGAAAGACCCCAGGCAGGGAGAGACCCCAGGTGTTGGGTGACCTTACAGTGCCGGCCGCCCGCCCAGCCGAGACCTGAGCTTCTCTCACCGACCCCACACCTTTATTTCACTAGATGCTTATTCACACGCACAGCGCAGAAGGGTCAAAAATAAAACAAAACCTCCCTAGTGCTCAAAACAGTGCTCTGTCCAGGGCAGGTATTCCAAATTGTTTATTGAACTAATTTACTCCTTAACCCTGAACTACAACTTCATCAGTCAATCCTGGATTGTTCGGTATCTGAAGAGTTAACGGTTCCCCTTTATTTCTCACAATCATGCCAAGTGCTTTATGAAAATAATTTGTTTTATTATAGAAGTAACCTGTACTTTGTAGAAACACAGGGAAATAGAACTGAATAAATAAAAGCCTTCATCATTACCATTCAGAGAATTTTTAACTTATATTTTGGTATACGGTCTTCGAGTTTTCATTTATACTGACGCACACAGATGTAGATTAAAAATATGCATTCAGACTGTTTTGCAAATGATGTTTTCAACTTGAAAGCGTCTACCTAATTTTTATAAGCTTCTGAAGGCTGGGGTTTTGTCTGTTTTGTTTACTGCTGTTTATAATTAATTCTCTGATGGGCAAGGTCTTATTTTCTTCTTTAAAACGTGTTTAGAAAAAGAGCATCTGGGGCGAAGGATCCCTGGGCTTCCCAGAAGCATCTCTGGCTCCTATAGGAGCGTCTGCGCGGAGGTGCGACTGGCGCTGCTGTTTGAGCCCCGACAGGAAGCCGAGTGCCCCGTGACGCTGACGGGGACGGGGGTCTTCTTGAGCATGTGGCAGCACAGACCCTTGCCTGTCAAACCATCGCAGGTCCTGGCACGCCACGGGGCACCCTGCTGCCCTTCCACCGCTCACACAGCTTCAGGGACACATCTAGGCACGAAATGCCTCCGTTCTCTTCAGTCTCTGCAAGTATATTCGTGAGTGCGTCCATAGCTGTCATGGGGGACACTTTTACCAGGAGTTTGCAAGCTCCCGGACTTCTGTTACCATCGTGAAATGAATCAGAAAACTCCCATCTGTCCTACGCCCTGGAATGTCTCACAGAGCTTGAGAAATGCAGAGAAGGAAAATGGAAATGGGTGAAAAGACAGACAACACATAGGTAAGTTTGAAGAGATGCCTTCGTCTGGGTGAACAGGGAAGAAATTTTAAATCAACAGTTGGATAGTGTTTTTTGTGCTTATCATGTTGGCAAAATGTTCAGAGTGATAAAATCCAGCACAAATGTACTCATGGGAATGCAACGGGTTGCATTATTTGGGGAGTGAAAATTCAGGATCTATTCAGCTTTAAATTTACCATCTGACTCAGTGATTCCTCTCTGAGGTGGTGTCTACAAGAGGGCTGGAAACATGTTTCTACCAACAATTGGACACAAGTGCTCATTGCAACATTAGCCTTAATAGCCTGAGAGGGGCAGTAACGCAAATGTCCATCAAGCACAAATGGGCGGAACGTGGAAGTGTCACACAGTGGAATATTATGCACCCGTGAAAAGGGAAGGCATATGTGAAAACATGCTGTGAAAAGAGCCAGATGCAAATGGTTGTGTATTACATGATTTTGTGTATATGAAATATTCAGCATATGCAAATCCACAGAGACAGAAAGTGGATTCAGAGTTGGCGGGAAGGAAAATGGAAGTGGTGTTGAACAGTTACCAGTTTCTTGTTGGGGATAATGAAAATGTTCTGAAATTAGACAGTGCTCACAGCCTCACAACATTGAGAACATACTAAGGGCAACTGAGCTGAATACTTTTCTATTTAAGAAAACCATTTTATTTACTTAGTGGTTCATTTCAGTTGTTCTCTCTGGTCCTGAGCCACAAACCTGCTCATTTGGGCTGTGTATGGACTGCGCCCCAGGCGTGGGCTTAACCCCTGAGCCACCAGGGCACGCCTCGTTGAATACTTTTAAATGGCTTTACGTTCAGTGAATTATATCTCTATTTTTTATTCATTGTCCTCTCAAAAAGACAACGAATGGTAAAATAAGAGTAACTGTATAGCAGAGAACCCTGGCAAATAGCAGCTTCGCCGAGGATGACAGGGTTAAGTCATATTAATAATATGTACCGGCTTCCCCCACTACCCAACAGCACAAGATTCGTCTTTGGAGTACTTTGGTAGGTTTTCTGGGGGATCTGGGAATAAAATGGCCGCTAATTTTTATGGAAAAAATTGTGACTGGTCCCAAATCATACCAGATACACAGGGGAAGCCTCTGTTCTTAATAGACCGTGTTGAAACAGTGCTTCAAATCTGTGGTGTCCCCCACAAAAGACAATAAACTCTAATTGTGGAAAAAAATTAAACAGATTAAAATCAAGAAACAACAGGCAAATCAGCATTGCCAGGTCATCCAAACTGGGGGAGTCTGAGAAACTCTCACAGCCTAGACGGGGCCTAGACACAAGGACTCGCTGTCATGTTGTGTCCTGGACGTGACCCTGAGCAGGAGGACAGCGGGGAAGTGAAGGAGACCTGAGGAAGTGGAATTCCAGGGGACAGTGAGCATATCCTTACAGCTCCCAAACCAACGACACACAGCACACAGGACAGACGTTCACAGCAGGCGAGTGGTGTGGGCAGTGGCCACTGCATTTGTCATGCAGCTCTTCTGGAGACCTCACATCCGTTTTCAATAAAAACAGCGATTTTTAAAGACAAAAGCTGTGGCCAGCCCACCCCCACCTGTCTTGGTGAGTCAGCGTCCAGTAAAGAAAGGACTGTGAGGGTGTCAGAGAGAATGGCTGCAGTCTGACAGGCTCTGCAGAAGCGCTGTACAAAACCATCCAGTCATCTGCAACGGTGACCTCCTTCTTGAGAAAGTCAAACGTGTCCGCAGGACACCACAGTGAGCTGCGTTCCGCGGCTGCTGAAACCCCCATCAATACTTGGTGGAGGTAGCTGTTGGGTCCGTCCCCTCTGGCTGAGCGCAGTCCACAGACATCCCAAGGACCCAGGTTCACATCCTGGGGCTGAGAGAACAGCCAAGATGTACAACTAAATAAAATGCATAAATGCTTCTTCCTCCTCTCTCTTCCTGCCTGCTGCCTGCTCACCTTCATACCTCCCTGCACCTCACCTTTAAAAAGAAAAAAATTGGAATCTTTTTGTTCCAAGAACGAGCAGGAAAGCAATGACCCTGTGTCTGGGGCCCGGCCTGGAGCTCAGCCCGTGACAGCACAGCAGCCTGATCACTTGAAGCCATACTGGTTCTGTGTAGGAGGGAGGGACGCCAGTGCCGCCGAAGCCTGTCGCTGAAGGGTGGCTCTGGGCTCTGAGCATACAGCTGTGGCTTGAAGGACAGACATCACTGTGGATACTGTCACGGCCTTCTCTGGTCTTGCGGGGGCACAGTTCATGGGCATCCCACCCAGATGCCGCCTGGGGCTGGGTGTGTGCAGGCGCGTGTGCAGGCGCGTGTGTGCGCACTGGGGGCAGGAGAGGGTCGGATGGGCGGGCAGGGATCACGCATAGAGAGCAGGGCTCTCTCCCTTGGAGGGAGGGAATCAACTCTGGGGCAGACTGTTTCTGGGAAACCCACCTGTCGTTGGTTGTAAGGCCACCCATCTGCTCCCGCAGTTCTTCTCGGGGACAATCAGGGTGTTAGTCTGGCGGCAGGAGCTGCACGGGCTCCGGCACAGGGCAGGCTTGGGTTTGGCTGAGTCGAGCTGTGTCTGCGGTTTCCTGCTCTCCTTGCTCAGGGTCGGTGAGGCTGTGCCTGCATGCACTGAGGCTCTCGCCCTCAGACACTAGCTTGCTCTGGAAGATCACTTGGGACATAGCCCAAAGAACAAGCGTGTAGCCACCAAAATAGACCATCTGTCCTTGACATGAGAACGGGACATGGGGAGGGCACAAAAAAGGACAGGGTTGTGCCCTAGAGACCGAGGGGAGGGGAGGAGGCCTAGCAATCTGAGCAGGAGCAGAGCAGCCAGGCCAGCGACACGTGTATGTGACGGCGACCAGAGATCGCAGAGTAACGGCGTGTGGTCCAGCAGGACGTCTTACAAACGGCCAGAGCCAGTGCCAGGAATGTTGGCAGCTTAGGTAAAAACCGCTTAAGGTGCCCCTATAAGCCCTACTCTAAATATCCTTCCTAAAATACATGCCGCTTTAGTCCTCACAGTGCCAGAAATGCCAGTAATCTGCCCAGTGCCAGAGATACCCCCGCGGTGCCAGAGATAACCCCACAGAGCCAGAGATAACCCCACAGTGCCAGAGATAACCCCA